>LGRX02000418.1:0-19630 GCA_001247695.2 Cymbomonas tetramitiformis
TGGGGTAAGTGAAAATTTCCAGTTCCCGATTGTGAAAGGAATGCCCTTTGAAAGCCTACTGAACATGCCCATATTTGGGCCCTATTCCTCTGGAAACCTACTGAGCATGGCTGTGTTCGGGCCCTGTCCTTCTAGAAACCTACTGAACATGGCCATACTTACCTGTTTATCGCAGACAGTCCACCATGGAGGCAACGGCGGGAAAGGTACCCCAAGTTCTTCAGCGATCCCCGCAACGTGGTGATCTTAGGATGTGCGGATGGCGCCACGGTGTGGAAGGACCTGCGCGGAGTTTTCCCGGTGACGTTTCAATACCTCAATATGCACCCCACCATCCGCGGCAAGTTCGTGAACATGGAGGTGTTTGGGATATGTAGCGGCTCGAAGCCAAAAAACACGCAACCTATCTACGAGCTATTTGTGGACCAGCTGCTGGAGTTATGGGATGGCGTGCCGTGCTACGACATCGTGAAAAAAGAAACCTTCAACTTGAGGTGCATGTTGTTTAAGATGTTGTTTGACATCAAAGGGTTGATGGATGGCGCTTGTCGCAAGGATGTGGGGGCGTACATGGCTTGCATTGCATGCAACCTGCAAGGTTGGCGATCTAGCATCTTCAAGGGGATGCGGTATACCTTCCGCACGGAAGCCGAGCCTGGTAAACAACCTTCTCTGGTATTCCCTTGATGTACTGCACGCAAGCGACAGATATTGGTTAAGTATGGCCATGCTGTGCTAGTGTTTTTCATAGACATGGCCATACCCACGTGTAGACATGACCGGATATGGCCATGTTCGGACGGCTTCGATGATGGGTAGGGCAATGTTCACCCTGTTGCATCGCAGGTCCCGCAGAGTTTCAAAAGAGAACGGATGCCGAGATACGGCACCACGCGGCGCAGCACCAAACGCTTAAGGAAAGCGGACACTTCACGATGAAGGATCTCGAGACGATGATAAAAGCTACCGCTATAAAATTTCCTTCGGAATTCTCACGCTTGCCGTATTGGGATGAGGCCAAGGACTACCTCATCGACTTGATGCACTTGATCAAGAATCTTGGAGAGCACGTCCTTGACGCCGTGATGGGAACTGGCTTTGACAAGAAAACGCGAACGTGGGCGAAATCTCAAGGCAGTAAACCCACATGGTGGGCAACTGGTATTTTCCCCTTTCCATAGGCCTGACCCGACGTGAACCCATCCAGCGAAACCTATGTAAACATGGCTGTGTCCAGCCGTTTTGGCTTATGAACATGCTTGAACATGGCCATATGTAGGCAGTTCTGTCCGGTTTGTTCAAAGGTTTAGCATCCATACGTGAATTATGGTCGGGTCCGACACTTGAGCAGATGCGAATGGCAACTACACCAAAAGGACATCCCCTTGGCAGATTGTCGACGTGCGCACCGCTACGGGAAGGTGCTTGAAGAGAGCCGAGGATTTCGCGAGAGAGGAAGTTGGCTTTCCACGGAAATGGGGAGCGGGTCAATGGAAATTGTTGAAACTGTCTTCAGACGGAAACGCAAAGAAGCTAAAAGCCCACGAATATTTGGTGATGTTCAGAAATGGACTTTTCGCGATCCTCGCGGCATGGCCAAGGGACGATGACTCACCCAATGCACTCGCACGTTTGGTGGGGCAACTTTCAACGATAGTCCGGGAAATCACGGCCCACGAGATCGATCTGAAGGTGCGGTTCTCTGGTACCTTGCTCTCATGTTCCCTGTCGCGTCACCAAGAATTTATTTACATTTTGTGTGAAGGCTGAATGCACATGGCGATGCCCACCTAGTTTACAGAGTGAACATGGCCATACGTACTTGACCATTATCCCTTAGGAGCATGGTTAGACATGGCCATACCCGTTCATGACCTTCTAGGAACATGGTGGGACATGGCCCTACCTACCTATTGTTGATGGTGAACATGGGGATTCAGGAGCTGCCGACACTTGACAAGTACATTAGAGAGTGGCTCGTCACCATGGAGAGCTCGCGACATGGGACGAGCCCTCACTGGTGGGTCCTCAACACACATCTATTGTGTCACGTGGTAGACCAACTTCGAGACCTCGGGCCGGTTCGCGAGTATTGGATGTTCGTATTCGAGTCCTTAAATGGCAAAATCGGGAGGTGGGTGAAGAACAATGCCTTCCCGGTGCAGAGCATCATGAACGGAATGGGGCGGCAGAAGACCATTCAGTATGTACGAGGGTTACTTATGGCACTTCGCAACGAAGTTCCACGGCCACGTGTCGTCCCCGCTCTTGTACGGGACCGCGTTGTTGTGGCCGATAAAGGGAAGAAGCACACATTGACCGAAGGCGAGCGAGCGTGCATCGATGTTTGGATGCGCACCAATGTGGGGCATTACCGACGGTTGCAAGACCTGCTTGATGCATATCATGAGGACTTACGAACAAGGTAAGGCCTCATCTAATCAATGCCTGAATGAAACACTAAGTAAACATGGCCATGTTCGTGCATGATTTCCATCCACGTTTCCACAAACTAATCACGCAGGTGATTCGCAGGGTCAAGAGAGGCGGTCGTGGCTTGAAGAAAGGACTGCAAAGGAGGATGACATGCCGTCTAGCCGCCGACGAAGATCCGACTCCATGGCTCGGACGACCATTCACTCCCGACGAAATCGAGTTGTTGCGTGGTTGCCCCACAAAGTGCCGCAGGTTTAACAAGGTACAAGTGGGTAACATGCGATTCCGCATCGCTGCTGTGGACAAGAAGTTCAAAACTGTCCAGTGTTATTTCCGCTCTTTTTCATCGAACGCGTGCGTGGAACAAGTGAAGAGGAAGAGACTGATAGGTGCGTGCCTTTCTGCTTATGATTAATGAGTAAACATGGCCATGTTCTAGCCCCACCTAGTAATGTATTGTGATAACAGGGCCATGTTCACCTAGTTTCTTTAGATACCCTGGGTAAACATGGCCATGTTCAGACGATTCCAGTAGTTTTTGCAAACTAATTCCTCAATTATACATGCGTGCCAGGCTCGCCCGTCTTGAAAACGTCTATGCCATCAAGCTTGGTGGGGTCGAGTACATATTTGTCAAGGCGGCTTGGCTGCAGAAGCCGACAAAAGCGAAGATCGCCATGTATAACCGGATGAACTCCATAGTTGGCCCGGACAGCGTCACTGGATGTTTCTTTTGCGATGACCCCGAGAACCCTGACACCGTCTTCGATACCACAGAGCCATTCATGCTCGCAGATCAGATCGCGTCGCAAGTAGTAATTGTGAAGCATCCTTGCATACAAACTGCGGTGGTTCTTGACCCTCGAGCAGATTTCTTCGAGCAGAATGTCCAGGATGAAAATCCTAGCGAGGACGAGCTTGCTTAGTACTTAGGCCTGCAGTACGACATGGCATTTGTGTAGTGTAAATAGATAGCATCAGTTTGTGTATATACATAAAAAAGGGTAAGTATGGCCCTACCTATCATGTATCTATATACAAGTACAGTGTAGGTATGGCCATGTCTATACATAAACAAGGGTAGGTAGGGCCCTACCTATCATGTATCTATACTCAAGTACTAGTCAGGTAAGGCCATGTTTATACATAAACAAGGGTAGGTAGGGCCCTACCTATCATGTATCTATACTCAAGTACAAGGTAAATATGGTCATGTCTATACATAAACAAGGGTAAGTAGGGCCTTAATTTAGTAAGGACTATTTTACTCATTTAGTAAGGACTAAATAAGCGTAATAGCCCCAAAAAAACAGATTCCAAAAATATTTTTTCCAATGTTTTCAAGTACAGCCCAGGTACAGCCCAGGTACAGGGTAGGTATTGCCCCCTACTTACCCCTTACCTACCCAATGCCCATACTGACCTAACTTTGAGGTGCTGTAACAGGAAGCGTAAAATGTTTTTTCAGTTAAATCTTTGGAGACTGTCCATAGTAAGGACTAAATAAGCGTAATAGCCCAAAAAAAACAGATTCCAAAAATATTTTTTCCAATGTTTTCAAGTACAGCCCAGGTACAGCCCAGGTACAGCCCAGGTACAGGGTAGGTATTGCCCCCTACTTACCCCTTACCTACCCAATGCCCATACCGACCTAACTTTGAGGTGCTGTAACAGGAAGTGTAAAATGTTTTTTCAGTTAAATCTTTGGAGACTGTCCATAGTAAGGACTAAATAAGCGTAATAGCCCAAAAAAAACAGATTCCAAAAATATTTTTTTCCAATGTTTTCAAGTACAGCCCAGGTACAGCCCCAAGTACAGGGCAGGTACCGAGTAGCACAACTTTGAGGCCTCAAAAGGTGAGGTTACCAAAGCCATTCCACCCAAAACTTCGCTCCATATGTCTTACATCGACCCAAACCATCGATATCAACAATAAAAAACAAACTATCGGAAACTTCATTTCACCCGATTTTGGCTGGTTTTGCCATTTTACTGCCGACATTGCCCAAGTAGGGCCCTACTTGGCTCGAAACACAAGGTAAACACAAGGTAGACACAATGTTCTAAATTCGTAGGGCAAGCTGGTGGTGCCACCTGAGAGGCCGTAGAGAGCGCCAAAGCAAATGGAGCGCCTGTCAGTCGAGGGGGCGCCATCTTCCCTTCTCGAGGTCCATTCAGAGGTGATGGTGACAAAGGCAGCCCGGCCTTCGCCGCCCACTGAGATAAGCTTCGGGTTGGAAGCGAGCGTGCCCAGCTTATAGGCCACGAGTGCACCCCCATGCCTCTGGACGTTGCCCACCGCGGTGAAGCCATGCTCCGAAAGACCCCTCACAAACGAGCGCAGGTGAGCGTCAGTGCCAAAGCCGCACTCACTAGCTAGGCACATGTCCACGCCCATGTCAGAAAGATACTCCCCAAGCCAGTTGCCTTGCGCATGGGGGTCCATCATCTTGGCCCGGGAGGCGAGGTTGATCGGGCTTACGCCGCGCTGGTTGACTCGTTTGCTCGAGCTGACCAGCGCGCGGCTGTGAGTCTGCTCACCTTGCAGGCGCGAGTCCGTGAGCAGTACCGCTGTGGGCGGCTCTCGGGCAAGCGCACTGCGGGGCGGCCCATGTCTGTTGCATCTTGCACCACTGACACTGGCCTGGCTTCGGCCATTGATCGGCTCAGTGCTCAGTTGACCAAGTTGCAGCGGGATGTGGATTCCCTTAAGAGGGGTGGCTCTAAGCCGCCCCCTGGGAAACACACTCCGCGCAACTTCCACCGACCTGGAGTGCAACCGCTTGCTCACTCCGCCTCTCCGGAGGTGGCTTTTGACAAGCGGTCTGGCACCTTTGTCCCAGCGTGCAGGCACGAGAAGTGCCGCGCCGTTGGGTCAAAGCATTGGCTGAGTGAGTGTCCTCACAAGGACACTCACCCATTGTCCATCTCGGCATCCTACTGCCAAGCCGTCGAGTCTTATGACTCCGACGTGCTTGCCCTTCGTTTTCAGCGGTACTATGACGCTGGGGATGAGGGGTCCATGGAGCACTTGTGTGCTCTCGTGGGGCAACCTGAAATCTGTGAACTGTCTGCGCATTCCTTTGCTCCAGAGCCTACGGCTCTGCGGCAGTTCAAGGATGCTGCTGCCTCTGCTGAGTCTGCACCTGCTGAGCATCTTTCCATTGGCCGTGTTGCATTTGCTGAGGTCAGCGGTCCGCTTGCTGGTGGTGTCGTTGGGCCGACCACTGCCAAGCAGCTGCTGCCGAAGGCCTCTGCGCCCGTGCATGGTGGGCCGGTTGACTTGCATGAGAACAGCCGTGCCGCCTTTGTGCCGCCGTCTGCCTCTCTGGCTCTCGGCCCGATGGCTCCTGCCGACAGTTCTTTCGAGACATTCAACACTGTCCACCCTGACTGGTTTGACATTGACCCTGAGCCTGTTGAGGTGTGTGATTCCGATGATGATGGGGAGGGCTCCGACTACCCTCCTGGTGTCTGCCTGACTGAAATTGAGGGGGGTGCACCGCCGACGGCTGCAGCATTTCGGCGGTTCGGAGTCCCCAGAGGCTCCAGGCCATTTGGCATCGGTGAGTTTGCGCTCACTTTTTTCATAGTGGCTACGTTTCTCTTCAGTGCTACGGCGATGCCGACCCTCGTGGTCGGCGGTGGTGTCAGGGGCCTGGTTGAGCCCGGAGCCACCTACGGCTACGGTGCAGTTCATCCCGGTGATGCGGTGCTGGATTCTCCTTGCCCGCCTGTGGTTACCGCTGGTTCGTCATTGCCGCCGCGGGATGTGGCACAATTCTTTTCTCAATCGACCTCAGCGGCTTTGCAATCTGATGATTTTGCCACTCCACTCTGGGATCCGCCTGACCCACTTGGGTCTGGTGGTGTCAACAATCATGGTGTCTCATCTCAACTTACTTCGGATGTCTTCCTGCCTTGGGATCCGTCAGCTGAACTCGGCTATGCCGACCGGCTTTACAGTGGCTGAGTCTGCTTATTTCAAACCCTGGAGGTGTGATTAGCCTTAGCCGCAGTGGTGGGTTGTGCCGGGACAAGTCCCCGGGCACCCAGCTAGAAGTATATCTGTTTCCAGTAAAGTGCTGTTTGTTATCTGTTTAGTTAGCTCCGCTTGCCTAGCCCTATTGGCTACAGTCACAGCTCCGGGTGGTGTGCTGGACTTTAGGTTCGGGGTTATTATTATGGGCTCTGATAGCCCCTAGCCTGACCCGTCTCTGATCGGAACCGTGACTCCGCTAGTAGCTAGGATGACAGTACAGTAGTACTGTACTGTCAGTCATTACTTCGTATTATCCGGGTTTCCGAGATGCATGATAAAAGCACTCGGCCGGACTGTTTATGGGAGCTTAGCCAGTTTGTTTTCACCGAGCGGAACACCTGTTCTCGCAATAGATCGCGTACGGTATTTTGAGTTGGAGGGAGACTCTTCGTAGAAATCGACCTTGATGCATATTTTTCACCCCAATAATACGGCTTACCCAGATTATGACTTTAGGGGTGTTATTACAAAATAAACGTATTTAGGTGGTTCTTGCGCACGCGCACACGGAAATTGCAGCCGGGTGAGTACTTGTAGGGCGGTAAAACGCATGGTTATAACCCACAACCTTGCGTTGGAGAGCATATTGGGCGCCTAGACGGGAGTGTGTTGGCGACCCAATTTCTTTTTTGAGCGGATCGTAAGGATCCATTTATCACCTTCTTACGGTTTTGAGTTTACAGGGGTTCAAAATCTGCTCATTACGATTGCACAAAACAAAATACCTCTCCTTGCTACAGCGCTACCAGTCCAGGTAACGACGATGCCGGCGAAGAGGTACACCTCCATGAGGATACTGCTGGTCCTGCCGAGGTGGTCGACAATGATGAGGATATGCACATGGCAGCCAATGAGGACTCTGAGGCGGACTTCAATGACCCTTAGCAGCCCAACTTGGAAGGGACCATCGATGATGGGAAGCTGACCACGGAGCCCGCCGATGTGAGCTCTGATGACGATAGCAACCCCGGGGTCAAGGAGGCGAGGCGCCCCGTCGTAAGACGGCCACGACTGGTTAATGTGGCGCCTCGGCATTGGCCATCTGAGATCACACATGTAGAGGCATAATGTAGGCTATGCCATAGGTAGATTGTGATTGGTACAAAGTAGAACAGAAAGATTATAGAAAGCCAATTGAGAGGAGAGTATATTATGATGGCCCTCGAAGTCAATTATATTCCGTTTCCCGAGCAACCCGACACTATTGTGTGAAAGCTGCATATTTGATATAAGATAACTTGTTACAAAGTGGTGAATCTTGCCAGACCTCAAGACAGTATCCTGTGTTACTTCATACACATATCACCTTCAATCCGTGCATTGTTCCCGAGAGACACGGGAATCGGAATATACAGGATGCATCCTAGCTCGAAGAGACAGGAACGGGGGAGCAGCGCGGGAGATAGTTGGAGGGGAAAGCGGTGAGATCTGAGATGTAATGCGAGCAGGATTATTTAGGAAGGAGTGGTACGGATGGCCACCATCAAAATCAGCAAGCTCTGCCATCAAGTGATATGCGATGGATACCACATGGTAATATTCGTGTTCGTTACTTAATGCAGCTTGGCATTCTGGATGGCAATATCAAAGTGCCGATTCAAACATGCCCCGCTGCTGCTTTCTCTCTTCATACCTCAATTTTGCAACTGTGAGTGAACTTCGAGCCAACAAATGCACATCCGGACACGAGGCTGCAAATTGCAATTTATGATCGACAGAAATACTCCAGTTCCATATGCTCTGGAGGTATATTCCAACACATGCCGTACCAACAGAACATGATTACAGCGCAGCGGGAGACGGTGCAAGATGACTACACTCATTCTAAATTCCTGACTGGAAGAGTGGTGGAAGCTGTTTTGCCGTCAAGGCAATCATGCAAGGCTTGGCGCCATAACCTCCCCTCTTCTGCTTCTGAAACCACTGCGCGATACTTCGCTGCTGGCTGCCAAGCCCGCAGAACCACATGCTGATAAATGGGGATGTCCTCTCCCCCAGCGGGCCTTTGTGCGTGCGCTTCTTCCTGAATTGGGCGCCATCTGCACGAGAGCACCACACCATGATATTACAATCGGGCACAGAATGTCGCAGTGGCATACCGTGATGTCGGCAGGGAATATTGACCTCACACGAAAGGTAGGGTCACTTCTGTGAGGTCCACGACACTGACGCGCATCGCTGTCTGTCTGTGGATTTTGAGGCAAGTGCACCGAGCCATCTTTGCACATATTTCATAATAGGAGATTCTCATCATCTATGTGGTGCTCTGGTCGCACTGAGCAACGTTTTAATGTGAAGCGATTAGTTGAGAATGTGTCTCATCTCCCACCACGTGGAGAAATTGCGTTCACGGGTCTGTAGCTCTCGCAGCCTCTGAGGGGCTGTGGTGCTGACTCTTTCCCGCTGAGCCACAAAAATGACGAGGATGGTTATCATCGAATCCGGTCCTCGACCTGTCGATGCGAGCGCACCTTCATGCTGTCGCGACCGAGCTGAGGCCACAACCTTGATCAGTGGCTTTGGAATCCAGTAGCAGTATCTAGAAACCCACCACCTGTCTCGCCGATCAGCAATCCGCCATAGGGACGACCTCCAACCGCCCTGCAAACTGGAGCGAGGCATGGGCAACAATTCCGAGGACTGCGAGCATCAAGATATACGCATTCAGATCATGATCGCGGGGCTAAGGCTTTGGGTTATCAGAGTGCCATTTGTTCAGCTTTGAAGAGTGGGGGGGCGTGCCACGGGCGCGGACCGCTTAGTGGGGTAGATAAAGAAGGGTTCAGGGACGGGGTCGTGCGGTTGCTCGGCCTCCCGAGTCACTGTTGGGACATAGTAGGGCTTCTGCGCATGTTTCCAGTGGTGACGTCAGTTGTGTCACGCGCCAGCGTGCAGCCCACCGCGGGAACCATGTGCGCATGCGGGGAGCCGCTCCGTTCCATCACGATGCATGGGCTTAGCAACAGCCGCGATTATGATGGCTCAACCAAAGGGCGAGCTGATGGTGCTCTTGCCTCAAGGCGCAGTCAGCCGGCGTCACATAGGCCGCACCATGAATGACAGATGTGGATGCCAAGTATGAGGGGCGATCTTTGATTCATCGGCAGATATGGATGCCGATTTGAGAACCATGACCCCATACACTGGCAGAGATGGACGCCAAATAGAAGAAGCGCTGATTGATCTGATGGCCGAGATAGATGCCAATTGTGAAGAGCGATGTGCGATCCAATGGCAGAGACGCCCAGACGGGCTCTAATTCCAAGGAGTGCTGTTGGATCCAATAGCAGAGATAGATCAGCATTATTAGAAGCGCTCTTTGATTACCGGACATTTGGAGACGCCGTATCCATGCGGTGAGCGGCCTCTCTCCCTGCGGGGCACTACGGCGGCGGCGGCGGACCCACCTGATGCACATACGAGGGCAGCAGCATGAGCCACGGGCGCCCATGCTGGACCTGGTTGCGGGCGCAGAACTTGAGGGCGTGCTCCATGTGCTCCCCTGCGCCCGCCGCCAATCTGGCCGGCTCAGTGATGGGCGCCTCAGTGGCCACACGCTGCAGAAGTGCACCGCAGCATCGCGAGGAGAGGTCGGAGCACGATCCAAGGGAAGGAACTATACGCCTCACACACGCTCCACCAGCTCAATACCCAATGCTTACATGATCGAGGCGCGGAGCACAACCCGATGCGTCTCATTGGCAGCTCGTGCGGAGGGCGTGAGGAAAGCCGAGGATGCATGCGCCGCTTCACACTTTGAATCAATGCAAGCAATGCCTCATATCGCATCATACACTGCATCGATGCAGGCGGGCAACAACGAACATCGACGATGCATGTCGCTTCAGGCTGCACACTGAGGCACGGGTATATAGCTCAAAGAGTCCGAACCGCGTCTAAACGTGCGTCCATGCAGGCATCGCATCTTGGTACACATTCCCTTCCCACCCGTCCCAACCTTCCTTGCTAAGCAACATAAGGGGCGTGAGAGCGATGCCTGAGTAGGGCGGGTTGGTGACCACCACGTCGTGCTCCGGAATCTCGCCCGCAGCTTCCACCGCGTAAAAGTCCTCGCAGCGATTGATGACATTTCCAAATCCAAGGGCACCCAGGTTCCGCTGAAATCAGGCAGGTCCCAACCGCCTCACCTGAGAACGCCGGCCAGAGCAGAGTTTGTGGTGCGTATCCAGATTCCGGCATCTGCCAGGTCAGCAGGCATGCGCGTCCTTGCAGCCTGGCACCCACCAGCATCGGCTGACACAGACACCGAGGAGATGCGCACGTGCAGCGCATTTTTGCGGCATGCCATCCGTCACGTCAGTAGGCACAATGCCCGGCGTCTGCCACATAATCAGGCGGACTTTCAGAGGACATCAGAGTCCGGCAACCGCCTGCACAGCCACCCGCCCGCTGAACCCGCAAGCAAGAGAGCAAGCGGCAGTTGGCATATGGCGAGGTGCCGAGGGCAAGCAGCGGTCGAAAATGAGAGCCGTGCCAGCGGCCACTCAGGACCTGTGTACCTTGGAGCCCCCTGCACAGTAGAAGGGGTCGTAGATCACGAGCTCTTCTGGAGCCTTGCCGAGCCCCAAGGCAATCTGTCCGAGCACTCCAACGATGTCTTTGTGTGCCTCTGCCAGGACCGCGCCCTCTCCTCCCTCCCCGCTCCCTCACTCTCCCTCCCTCCCTCCTCTTCCCCTATCGACTCTTCCTGATCAGCACGTGTGCTGCCCCTCCTCTCCGTGCCTCATCTTCTCGCCGGACCCTCTTCCTCGCCCCTTCGAGCAAGCTAGGCAACAACCCTCTCCACCTGGGTGGTCGGATATCAAGTGGAGGCAACTCCACAGGCCAAGCAGATACTGCCTTTGATACGAGGACACGAGCACCTAGGAATTGCTAGATCTTTGCTTCCATTGCCACCGAGCTTCAAAGGCTCCGCGCGACACGTGCAGCGATGAGTCCGTGCAAAACGCTTGCTTGGCACCCAGCAGCGAGCGTGGATGAGTAGAAAACTGCTTGGCACGCAGTAGCGAGCGTGGATGAGTTGAAAACTGCTTGGCACCCAGCAGCGAGCGTGGATGAGTAGAAAACTGCTTGGCACGCAGTCGCGAGAGTGGTTGAGTTGAAAACTGCTTGGCGCGCAGCAGTGGGTGGCATTCGTACCCGGGCTTGTCTCACAGTGGTCGTCCACATCAACCTCGAATGGATGTTTGATCGGCTCCAGGTCCTGCGACCCACACGTGTGAGCAGAGGCTGTACAGCACAGTTGAAAGGACATCCAACAGGAGTCGATACCTCTGAAAGTTCAGATCAGGACAATCGTGAAGCTCTGTCGTGGGTCTCCCAATATAGCACGGGTCTTACGAGGGCACTGGGGGACAGGTCTGCTGCGAGGATCTGCACCTGTAAGCTCCCTCCTCCGGCGAGGGCCTCCGTTGCCGGCTTGGGCTTGCGCGGCAGTGGTATCAGAGTTTTTCCTTCCTCATCCCAAGTGCCGATGCAGATGTGCTCATCCGCCGGCCCCCTATGAGCTCCACAGGTGCGATCAGGCTCAAATGGGCGTGCTCTAACGATGTACTGATGCACCCAGAGTGAAAGACTAGTAATTGCCAAAGGAGACAGAAAACTTGGCCTGCGGCAGACAGAGCAAGCCGTGCGCAAACCCTCGTACAGCGTCGACCTAGTCGAGCCAGCTCGGAAGCCCGAACTATCCGGCTGCCGGCTGCTGGCAACGACATGCCGCCGCACGGTGACGCACTCCTGTAGGGGAGTCTCGCTCGGGAAGTAGCGGCGAAAGGTTCAAGGAAAGTAGCGCTAACCGCTGCGTGCTGGAGTAAACTCGCTTGGTTTTTGGATCAACGAGCACGAGATCCTCGCCCAGCATGACGCCTTTGACACCGTCCAGTGCCCCGCTGTGCAGCTCGGTCTCCATCTGCACAGGCAAATTGAATAGCGCCGCGTCAGTTGGAAACTGCCAAACTCTGTCGAACTCGTTGCAGAGCCAGGCGAACTTAACGAATAACTAATGGTGTGTTTTATCTGGGACGGGCCAAACCCTAAAAGATAACCGAATGGCCGCCGCCTAAAAGCTACGCGTGTTATCGGCAGAAGGTGCGGACCGGAAAAATCCAGGAAATGTGTCTCAATATAAAGCTAGGGAGTACATACCTCTTCTCTCTCGTTGACGGCATCATTCTCGACCATATCTGCGACTTCAGGGCCTTCTTCTGACGAGTGCTGTCAACGCCTTACAACCAGGTCAACACTTTACAATAAACACAATCGGCCCATAATTTTGCTTTAGGGTAACACCAAGCGTATCAGCTTGCCAAAAGCAAAAAAACGATAACAGAATATGCTTAGACTGGTGCAAATCGCTATCTCATCCACCAAGTGGTATGTTCGGTCGACAGTCTGGAAAACTGGATACACGGGGTAGAAGGAAAAGTGTCAACCTTGGCAAGTTGCCTTCGAGATGTTGCTGACGTGTTCGAAGAAGGTTGGCCGGAAGCGGAAGCTAATTCACGCTCTTTCAAGCGCTCCTGATTAAACAGCTTTGCTCTAAGGGACAGCACCGTGCTCGCGCAAGCCAACACTCAAGGGAAGGAGTCAAACGAAACCACGGGGGAAGATAGCGGCAGATATCTATCATAACTATAAATACATATAAAAGGTTGAACCTGCTGCTTGGCCGCCTTCCTGGCCTTCTTCCGCGCAGCCTTTCCAAGCCTCGCCGCGCCGTTAGAGGGAGCACTTGGGCGCCGTTCTTCCTCACCAGGCTCGTCTGCATCGGAGTCAAACACTGCACCGTGCGCCATCACGAGTAAAGTAAGAATTCAATGATAAGTCATTTTCAGGACCTCTGCGATCCAGCGGGCTGAATAGCCCTACTGATGACAGCGTTTCAGAAAGGAGGCGCGGCCTTGCAGTCCATAGCTCGACAACACAGTTCGCAATTCAATTTCTTAATCCTCACAGCGCCCTGAAGTGCACTCGTCGTTGGCCTGTCTCACCACTCATATCTCGCGCCTCATCTCTTCCAGTTGGGGCATCGCTGTCTTCTTCGATAACACTTACCTCCTGGAGAGCGGAAGACACACCAATGGCTTTCGTATCAGTGAAACACGTGGGGCGCATAAAGGGTTATTTGATAAGCAAACTTTCGTTGGCGGGATCAGCGTTTGCAAAGTGGAGTTCGCTTAAATTGATGTAATTTCGTAGCAGGGAGTGCAGTTGAATCAAGTTTGCTAACAAAAAAAAAACATATACACTCGCGCACACTTTGAGACGCGAGGAGCGCCTGAAACCTCCACAACTACATCAAGCGAATCAAAACAAGAGCTTGCTCGGTACCCAATCGAACATGGCATACAACCCACGCACACACACACACACGCAATATATATACATAAACATATAAAAATCCGGTGGTGAAAGTAGATTAATAAATGTTGGGCTCCATACAAATAGTTTCTATGCTTAGTTAGACGAAAACTGAGCACCTTGGAAATCTTTGGCTCTTTCTTCGCCAAGGGCTTGGTTTCCCCCTTCCGTTTTCTAGACTCAATCATGTCCGGAGAACGTAAATTCCCGCTTCAAGATATCAGATGTACGAGGGCCCTCGCAGAGAGTATTTTCATACGAGTATTGCTTTCGAGATCCCCGGTTCCGACATCTTTAAATTCACCAAATCTGTGTAGACTGCACAATAGTGACACAGGTAGAGATTCTCACACGAGAGATATGAGGTGCCGCAGCTGAATATTACAGTCGAGTGCTTCAATACAGGAGTGGTTGCTCATACTGATACTTGATACCAGATACTTCCCATTTCGATGGTTGAGGTGAATGCGAGAATTCGAGCCGAAGCGCCATCCGATCGCTCTGTGATTGTATACCTCCATCACTATGACGGTTTGCCCTCCAATTCTGGAGGGAGCCCCGCAGGGGCATTGACGATTCAGCTGCATTGTGCGAGCTGTAGCGTAGGGCCCATAGCCATATTTCGGTGCACAGGAGGGGTCGAGTAGGTCCCTTGGGATAATTTGTACGCCGTGGGACTAAGGGGGGCGAGAAACGAAACCTGCAAAAAGCGAGTTTGCAGAATTTCTGGGGTCAAGTCATAGAAGTCCGGAGAGGGTAATCAGTGTGGTGGGTGGGTGAACTGAAGGTGGGCTGTCGAGTGATTCCCTTGATGGCTAAGGGCGTGCGAGCTACTCGGATACTCCACAAGACATGCCTATAAGTCCCCTGAGGGGTGGGGGGTGGAGGGGTGGGAGAATAGTGGGATGACAGCCCGTGTCAGCCCGTGACTGGCACTCGCGAGAGGTCTACGCGACTGAGTAAAAAATGGTATCGATTTTCTGAAAAAACTGGACCGTCATAGACACATAGAGATACTTATTAGGAGCTCTAGTGAACTACTGTATACTAGTGAACTATACGATGGAGATGCCAGATGGTTTTGGAACCGACTGGGACTGCTCATAAAACTGGATGTTATGTGTCACAATGCAGCGAGCGGAGCGAGAGGTGCTGTGTCACATAACTCTGGTTATGTGACAGACCGGACCGTGGGACCCAGGACCGTAGGTCCCAGGACCGTAGGTCCCAGGTCTGAGCAGTATAAGGTTTGGAACTCCGTAGAGTTCTGCTCCGACACTTGATCTGTTTTCGGGAAGGGTATCATTTTGTTACGGAGTTACAGTGGAATTTTTTCGGTGTATATATTTGGTGAATTTTATCAGTATGGATGATTTTTCCGACGCGCAATTAGATGAGAAGATCGCGAGAGTCAAGGCGTCGCCTGAGTTCGCAGCTTATACCGCGAAACTTGATGAGATCGCGCCGAATCTCTCTGATGCCGAAAAGAATTTACAATCTCACTTGGCGGCTTTGGTCCAGGAACAACGCAACAGGTTGGCTAGCGGCACAGCGACCGCAATCCTGCAGACAGTAGGGGCGAAAGCGCCAGAGAAGAGAAAGCTCCAGCGCCCTACTGCCTGGACGCTGGACCTCCGGCGGTTTCGTCCATACCAAGCAAGGAGGATCAAAATCCGAGGACCTTTCTTGCAAGCGGCAGTTCGACAAACTGGACAAGGCCCATGATGTTTTCTTCGAAGTCAAGCAGCACCTGGAGGGGCTCGAGGCCCCCGAGTCGATCACCGAGGAGCGAATTGCGAAAGTCAAAAAAGCGCAAGCAGCAATCGAGGAAGGTATGCTCTGGGCTGAAGAACATGCCCAAATTATCGACATAGCGTTTAAGTTTGGATGGCCTACGGCCCAAGAGTTCGAGCCAATCGTGGCTACTGAGGAACAAGAGACGAAGTTGAAAAAAGCCAAGAAGGCTATAGCTGAGCGCGCGGCGAAGCTAGAAAAGGAGAGAAATGTTAAACGCACTCGCGTCAATGACAACATGCCGTTTGCAGGCGGACGCAATCTACTCAGCCTGTTGTGCAGGGTAGAGCTTGCTTTATTTACGGTTCTCCAGAACATATCTCGCCCCAATGCCCACAGAATGGTGGCAAGGGAAAAGGAGGTAAAGGACGTTGAATGTTAAAACCGCTTCCTGCGGTATGGCGTCACTGGGTCTCCAGTGGTCGCGGAACTCCGGCTTATAGCCCGAGAGACTCGCCGGCTTCTCGCCCGCTTGAGCACGTAAAGTAATGAGAGTTTTCGTGATGTTAATTCGTTTCTAATGGTTTTAGGGTTCGCTCCTTCGCTCGAGCTCCAACGTCGCGGTGTAATTCCGCTGTGAGGAATCTTTTCGTAACCTTCCGGCACTTTGATTGTATGTTAGATGCACGCATAATGTTTGCAATTGCTTGAGGAATCTCCCTTGTGGCCGCTTTGACTCGTTGTTTCCAATCCTCGATCACGTAATGCTCTTGAGACGCGGCGCCCCACGACGGGCTGTCAACCAATTCCTTGATTTCTTTTGGATCGGCTTCGGTTTTTTCGGAGGTTAGGTGAGTTAGCTTAGTAGGTTCGGTGTGTTGCAAAATTTGTGGACTGCCCGTCGGAGTTCGACGAGGCTCCAGCCACGGAGGTCCCGGGGGTCCCGGAGGTCCCGAGGATCACAGGCAGGCTGAGGCAGCGAGTTGGCTTCTGGAGATCCTTCGCCTCCGCTTTGGTGGTGACATGGATCCTTTTCGGCGTCCCGCTCACTTGGATTGCGCCCCCCCCCGCCTAGCCGGTTCTCGGCTAATGCACCTTCGGCTTTGGCAGAAGCAGAGTTTGTTACAGAGGCGGTATTTGGCTTGGTTCAGTCTGGCGCGGCAGAGGAGTGGCTCACTCAGCCCACAGTGGTGTCACCGTTAGCAGTGGCTTACAGGGACATGGGCCCAGATAAGCCGCCTAAGAAGCGGCTTATCTGGAATGGCAGGTATGTCAATTCTTTCATAGTAGTCCATAAGTTCAAGTATGAATCTCTGGCTATTGTGAGAGACTTGCTTTTCTGGCAGGGCTCTCTCTGGTCTGTTGACCTGACTTCGGGCTATCACCACGTAGAGTTGCACCAGAACTTCCACACCTACGTGGCTTTTAGCTGGCAGGAGAGGTTCTATGTGTTTAAGGCTCTGCCTTTCGGTCGGGCGCCTGCCCCTTACTTCTTCACCAAGATCACCAACGAGCTAGCCGCTCGGTGGAGGAGGCAAGGTGCAGGCTTGGTTCGCTACCTGGATGATTTTCTTTTCATTCAGAGACCCTCTGGCAGACCCTTTGCAGAGGAGCAGGCGGCAGTCCTTCGGGACGTGGAGGACAGTGGTTTCTTGGTCAACCAGGAGAAGTCAGTTTTGGGTTCTCAGCAGTTGATTGAGTTCTTAGGAATTGGCATTGACTCTGTCAGAGGGGTGTTCTACGTGCCCCAAAAGAAGTGGGACTCCTTTCTGGCTCGAGTGACAGATGCACTTGGTAGGCAGTGGACCTCTCCCAGGGAGCTCTCCAGACTGGCGGGGAAGATTCGGAGCTTCAGCTTGGCCCTGGGTAAGGTGTGTCAGATGTTCTCTAGGGAGATGTACTTCGAGGTTGAGAGGCACACCGCCTGGGACAAGGCCATCAGGCTTACAGAGGAGGTGGCAAAAGAGCTCCGGTTTTGGCTTTCGGTGCAGAGGCGGCAGTTCGAAGCCCCTATCTGGCCAGTCTTCTTGGCTTTCAGAAATAGGATGTGGACAGATGCAGGCGGCACAGGCTGGGGAGCAGTCTTGGAGGCGGTTACAGGCAGGCTGGAGCAGGTCGCCAGGGGTCACTTGACGCTAGCAGAGCGGGAGGAGTCCTCCACACACAGGGAGATGGTGGGCTACTTGCAGGCCCTTCGGTTCTTCTCGGGCTTTGTGGAGGGGGGTGCACTTAAACTGTACACAGACTCTCAGGCAAGGGTCGGTATCGCGATTTTTTAAACTTATGAAATAACAATGAATAACTCTGTTTTTATCATCGAACGACAACGATAATTTTTCTAACTTATCGGACGACACCGACAATTTTGTGAACTTATCGAACGACAACGACAATTTTGTGAACTTATCGGACGATGGCGATAGTTTTGTGAACCTATCGATCGATAATGACAAGCGAAACGAACTAATCGAGCGATATGAATAACAGATTTGCCTCCTAAATATCGTGATAACTATCGATAGTTCGATACCACACTGCCAAGACCCAAGAGCACAATAACTGCTAATGCAATTGACAGACACAAAAATAGGTGGCAGGCACAACAAGCATACACATACATAATATCACTTACTTAGTGTTGATGGATGCCATAAGAGAATGCTGAAGAGTCCCTTCCTTCACTGACTTACGCAGATCTGAGTGCATCTGCCCGCAGGCGCTAAATGTTCTCTCCACGCCTGCAGTGCTAGCAGGTGCCGCAAGGAACTGCCTCGCCATGCGCGCCATGTTCGGCAGCTCAGTGGAGTTCCCTCGCCACCACTCCAAGATATCTAAGTTCCCATCACAAGCAGGAAGGCTCAAGTACTTCTTGAATTCATCTTCAACTTCAGTGGAAGGCGCGGCGGATGGTAGCGGATCATTTTTGTCGCATTGGTTGTCATTTTTGTCGCAGATCGTTTTGTCGCAGGTACGACATAAATGTCACTACTGGTCTATTTTGTCGCAGCTGCGACAAAATAGACTTCTAGGGGGTATTTTGTCGCAAAAATTTATAAGAAATTTATTACAAATTTTCGAAAACAAACCAGTGGTAAAACACACACACGAATAATAGGTTTATTGTTTCAAACAGGAATTTTGCACAGTATTAATATGCTCTATTATTGCAATATCATAGCACAATCTTCACGTGAACACTGCAGGATGCAAACAGGAATTTGCTCCAATCCAACATATACTATTATTACAATGTAAAAGCATGTAGCAAGAACGAACAAGCAAACTAAAACTAAATGTGATAGAATTAAACAATTCAACTATCCTAAAGTAGGCAATAACAGTCTTCGAACTCGGCCGACATGCGTGCAGCTCCATCCAGTGCGACAGACGGCGAAACAGAGTTCCTGAGGGCACAGATATGTAAATTAGTACAGGTCAGGATAGTCATCAGGAAAATAGCTCACACATCGTAACTGCATAAAGGCAATACAAAAAAAAGCCAGCATTGCTGACGCCGAAATCCCATGCTATCCTGCAAAAAAACAGCACGCCAGTCAGCAGAGGTGTTGGGAATCGAACCCGACCCGACGGGCAAGATGCCCAACGGGCTCCAAGCACTCCCTCCATAAACACGAACGAAGTTCGGAAAGGGAGACAGTGCGCCAGTCGCCGACAACGCACGAATTGCTGTAAGCGACTGCACGCTAAAGTGCAGAAATAGGAGCCGGCTTGCAAAATTCCCGAAGGAATTGACGCACTACCAAAGTCAAAACAAAATATTAAAAGGGAGCCAGCAGCCAGGACTTCAGTCGCCGTCGTTTAACGCACGAGATCCTGCAAAACGAAAGCACATCGCGCTCAGAGCATGAGCGTTGGAGATCGGAAGCGCGCAATCCCGGCGTAGAAACAAAGTACAAAAAAAACGGAGCAGACAGGACTTCAGGAAACAGTGCGCTATTCAGAAACTAATACAGTCAAACAAAAAAACAGAAAACAGTAATACACAGGTCGGTTGGTCGTTGTCGGCGCCTCAGAAT
>LGRX02000419.1:0-19310 GCA_001247695.2 Cymbomonas tetramitiformis
GTTGCCTCAGCTGTCTGATGAAATGTTACCAGTGGTTTTAGAAGATGTGATAGCTGTTTTCTAGCTTTGTGACAAGGTGTCTATGGCAGGCAAGGTCTTCGCATGGAACGTATTCACGTGCTTTCAATGCTGAAGTAACCTTGCCCCATTTTTCTGGGGCGCCATGTTCGCTTTGTCACAAACTTGTAAACAACTATCACATCTTCTACAACCACTGGTAATATCTCATCAAACAGCTGAGGCAACCTACTAAGCTGCAGGGATTCGCCCCTCTTACTTGCCATCCTCTCTAAATTTCATGCATGTGGTGAAAAGCAACTGATGGCCGGTGGGTCAACTGGTGGCGCGGTGAGTGGTGAGCAACTGGTTGGGTGGTGAGTGAGTGGCAAGTAGGAGGGTCAAAGCCACCAAAAATATTAGCAAGGGCTTGCTCGACACGTGTTGTGGCTCCGCATGGAAATTGGGGAAGGGTGGCAAGTGAAGGCGAGCCATGCGAATTATGGCAAGGCTCCAAAGATGTGTTGTGGCACCGAATAAAAATTGGAGAAGAGATGGCAAATGAAGGGGCAATCCATGCAGAAAATTTGGCAAGGGCTCATTCGATTGTGATGTGGCATAGCATGGATATTTGGGGAAGAGGGCAAGTACATGGGCGAAGCCCTGCAGAAATTTTGCAAGGGCTAGCTCGAAATGTGATGTGGCACATGCATGGATATATGGGAGGGGTGGCAAGTAGGGAGGTAAGCCCTGCGGCTTAGTAGGTTGCCTCAGCTGTCTGATGAGATGTTACCAGTGGTTTTAGAAGATGTGATGGCTGTTTTCTAGCTTTGTGACAAGGTGTCTATGGCAGGCAAGGTCTTCGCATGGAAAGTATTCACGTGCTTTCAATGCTGAAGTAACCTTGCCCTATTTTTCTGGGGCGCCATGTTCGCTTTGTCACAAACTTGTAAACAACTATCACATCTTCCACAACCACTGGTAATATCTCATCAAACAGCTGAGGCAACCTACTAAGCTGCAGGGATTCACCCCTCCTACTTGCCATCCTCTCTAAATTTCATGCATGTGCGTGAAAAGCAACTGATGGCGCGGTGGGTCAACTGGTGGCGCGGTGAGTGGTGAGCAACTAGTTGGGTGGTGAGTGAGTAGCAAGTGAAGGGTCGGGCCACCAAAAATAGTAGCAAGGGCTTGCTCGACACGTGTTGTGGCTCCGCATGGAAATTGGGAGAAGGGTGGCAAGTGAAGGCGAGCCATGCAAATTTTTGCAAGGCTCCAAAGATGTGTTGTGGCACCGCTTAAAAATTGGGGAAGAGATGGCAAATGAAGGGGCAAGCCACGCAGAAAATTTGCCAAGGGCTCATTCGGATTGTGATGTGGCATTGCATGGATATTTGGGGAAGGGGGCAAGTACAAGGGCGAAGCCCCGCAGAAATTCTTGCAAGGGCTAGCTCGAAATGTGATGTGGCACATGCATGGAAATTTGGAGGGGTGGCAAGTAGGAGGGGTGAAGCCCTGCGGCCTAGTAGGTTGCCTCAGCTGTTTGATGAGATGTTACCAGTGGTTTTAGAAGATGTGATAGCTGTTTTCTAGTTTGTGACAAGGTGTTTATGGCAGCCAAGGTCTTCGCATGGAAAGTATTCACGTGCTTTCAAGGCTGAAGTAACCTTGCCCTATTTTTCTGGGGCGCCATGTTCGCTTTGTCACAAACTTGTAAACAGCTATCACATCTTCTAAAACCACTGGTAACATCTCATCAGACAGTTGAGGCAACCTACTAAGCCGCAGGGCTTCACCCCTTCTACTTGCCACCCCTCCTCAAATTTAATGCTATGCGTGAAAAGCAACTGGTGGCGCGGTGGGTGAAAGCTGGTGGCGTGGTGAGTGGAGAGCAACTGGTTGGGTGGTGAGTGGGTGGCAAGTGAAGGGTCGAAGCCACCAAAAATATTAGCAAGGGCTTGCTCGGCACGTGTTGTGGCTACGCATATATTTGGGGGAAGGGTGGCAAGAAGGGAGGCGAGCCATGCAAAATTTTGAAGGCTCGCACAGATGTGTATGGCACCGCTTGAAAATTGGGGAAAAGATGGCAAATGAAGGGGCAAGCCACGCAGAAAATTTGGCAAGGGCTCGTTCGGATTGTGATGTGGCATAGCATGGATATTTGGGGAAGGGGGCAAGTACAAGGGCAAAGCCCTGCAGAAATTCTTGCAAGGGCTAGCTCGAAATGTGATGTGGCACATGCATGGAAATTTGGAGGGGTGGCAAGTAGGAGGGGTGAAGCCCTGCGGCTTAGTAGGTTGCCTCAGCTGTTTGATGAGATGTTACCAGTGGTTTTAGAAGATGTGATAGCTGTTTTCTAGTTTGTGACAAGGTGTTTATGGCAGCCAAGGTCTTCGCATGGAGAGTATTCACGTGCTTTCAAGGCTGAAGTAACCTTGCCCTATTTTTCTGGGGCGCCATGTTCGCTTTGTCACAAACGTGTAAACAGCTATCACATCTTCTAAAACCACTGGTAACATCTCATCAGACAGTTGAGGCAACCTACTAAGCCCCAAGGTTTCACCCCTTCTACTTGCCATCCTCTCCAAATTTCATGCATGTGCGTGAAAAGCAACTGGTGGCGCGGTGAGTGGTGAGCAACTAGTTGGGTGGTGAGTGAGTGGCAAGTGAAGGGTCGAAGCCACCAAAAATATCGGCAAGGGCTTGCTCGGCACTGTTGTGGCTCTGCATGGAAATTGGGGGAAGGGTGGCAAGAAGGGAGGCGAGCCATGCGAAATTTTGGCAAGGCTCGCATAGATGTGATGTGGCACCGCTTAAAATTGGGGAAGAGATGGCAAATGAAGGGGCAAGCCACGCAGAAAATTTGGCAAGGGCTCATTCGGATTGTGATGTGGCATTGCATGGATATTTGGGGAAGGGGGCAAGTACAAGGGCGAAGCCCCGCAGAAATTCTTGCAAGGGCTAGCTCGAAATGTGATGTGGCACATGCATGGAAATTTGGAGGGGTGGCAAGTAGGAGGGGTGAAGCCCTGCGGCTTAGTAGGTTGCCTCAGCTGTTTGATGAGATGTTACCAGTGGTTTTAGAAGATGTGATAGCTGTTTTCTAGTTTGTGACAAGGTGTTTATGGCAGCCAAGGTCTTCGCATGGAAAGTATTCACGTGCTTTCAAGGCTGAAGTAACCTTGCCCTATTTTTCTGGGGCGCCATGTTCGCTTTGTCACAAACTTGTAAACAGCTATCACATCTTCTAAAACCACTGGTAACATCTCATCAGACAGCTGAGGCAACCTACTAAGCCCCAAGGTTTCACCCGTCCACTTGCCATCCTCTCCAAATTTCATGCATGTGCGTGAAAGGCAAGTGGTGGCGCGGTGAGTGGTGAGCAACTAGTTGGGTGGTGAGTGAGTGGCAAGTGAAGGGTCGAAGCCACCAAAAATATTAGCAAGGGCTTGCTCGGCACTGTTGTGGCTTTGCATGGAAATTGGGGGAGTGGCAAGAAGGGAGGCGAGCCATGCGAAATTTTGGCAAGGCTCGCATAGATGTGATGTGGCACCGCTTAAAAATTGGGGAAGAGATGGCACATGAAGGGGCAAGCCATGCAAAAATTTGGCAAGGGCTCGTTCAGATTGTGATGTGGCATAGCATGGATAGTTTGCGATGAACAGGGTGGCCACCTTGATGAGGTTATGATGAGCAAGGTGGCCTGCCTTGGTGAGGTGTGTGATGAGGTGGCCAGTCTTGGTGAGGGGTGTGGTGAGCAGGGTGGCCGCCTTGGCAGAACTAGTGGGCGAAGTGGCGCACCTTGGTGAGATGTTGGTGAGCGGGGTTGTACGCCGCGGTAAGGGGTGTGGTGAGCAGGGTGCTGCGCCTTGGTGAGTTGTGTGATGAGCAAGGTGGCGCCCCTTGGTGAGGTGTGTGATGAGGTGGCGAGCCTTGGTGAGGGGTACCGCTTAGGATGTTGAGAGCATGCACTAGTGTTGGCTTGGGGGTGGGTTGAAATCTGTGTTGCGGAGCCCTGGCCAAAAATGGGTACCGCTTTGGATGGTGAGGTATGCACTAGTGTTAGCTTAGGGAGGGTTGAAATCTGCGTTGCGGATCCCTGGCCAAAAATGGGTGCTTTCTGGATGGTGAGAGCATGCACTAGTGTTGGCTTAGGGGGAGTTGAAATCTGCGTTGCGGAGCCCTGGCCAAAAATGGGTACCGCTCTGGATGGCTAGATCATGTGTAGTGTTGGTTTGGAGGGGGGTGGAAATGAGTTAAAGGATTGCTAGTAATAAAATGAAGGGAGTACACTTGTTTTAACTTACTTGGTGGATATGTTACTTTTCACACAGGAATCACTTTCAAGTAGTTCAGTACTTACTTTCACCATTGTTTACTTCAATCATTAGAAGGAAGCTATCACAGGTAATTCTTTCAATCGGCCTTACTTAGATTTAGATTGGAAAATCATTATTAACAATGTTAAAATGCAAATTATTTTTAGTTTTAGCCATGCTGACTTTGCTGGTTGGTCCAGATGTTAATTACCTATCCAATAGTAGGTTAAATACAAATGCATATGGCATATGTTTAAGTGAATATGGATTCGTTATAGATGCTAAAATCAATGATACAGGTATTAGACATCAAACTCAATTCTCATCAATCGAATCATTGTTGTCAACAATTTATTCCATCCCTAAAACAAGTCTTGATATGGTTCATAAGATGCTGTTCTCAATTCAATATGTCATTCAAAATAACCATTATAATCTCTACACACCCGCGTGGATGAGGTATGTTGATGTGTCATCTTTGTTACTTATAAATGAAAGTCTTGGATTGCTTTCATCTTATACAAAAATCTCAAGAATTCGTCATATAAGAAGACGACAAAATTGGCCATCAATTGATACACCTCAACTATCGGATTTATTACCATCTTTTCTTGCCAGCTGTATACCAAGTTGTACCACTTACATATATCTTGGGCAAAGCATGTTACATTATGTGCATAAACATATTGTAAAAAGGAACAAGCTATTCAAGCCTAATTTTCATAACATTCTGAATGATAACAACACATTTTTTGACTGTAACAGTTATTTTGAGGATGATAATACACTACAAACTTGTGATGACACATATTTTGATTGTAACATGTTTTTTGATGACGATCACAGAATACCTTATGATAACATGTACTTTGACAGCTACACATCTTTTATGGATGACAATAATAGGCATGATACCTTTTTTGATTGTGTGACATCATGGTATCCTCATGGTATAATAGGGTCTACACTACAAATAGATAACATGTTAGGCGGTGGTTGTGAAGATGAACTTTCAGACTCGGCCAAGGTTTCTAGCACACAGCAAAATACAGATATGCACATTGACCATACCCTACCACCCATACTCACCACACAAGATGTGTTAGCATGTGAGCTTAGCCTTACATCAAAAAAGGACAGCTCTTTTACCAACCCAGAAGCACAAAACAAGCCAGTAAAACGCTCACCTGAAGAGATAAGGGCACAAAGAGCCAAAAGAAATCGTGAATATAAAGCTCGAAAGAAATTAGATACAAAAACAATGCACGTTGATCACACCCTACCACACGTACCCACCACACAAGATGTGTCAGCATGTGAGTCTAACCTTGCGTCAAATAAGGACAACTCTTCTGCCAACCCAGAAGAACAAAACGAGCCAGCAAAGCACTCACCTAAAGAAATAAGGGCAGAAACAGCCAAAAGAAGTCGTGAGTATAGAGCTAGAAAGAAATTAGATACAAAAACAAAGCACTCACCTGAAGAGATAAGAGCACAAACAGCCAAAAGAAATCGTGAGTATAGAGCTAGAAAGAAATTAGATACAAAAAGAATGCACGTTGATCACATCCTACCACACGTACCCACCACACAAGATGTGTCTTCATGTGAGCATAACCTTGCGTCAAATAAGGACAGCTCTTCTGCCAACCCAGAAGAACAAAACGAGCCAGTAAAGCACTCACCTGAAGAGATAAGGGCAGAAACAGCCAAAAGAGTCGTGAATACAGAGCTAGAAAGAAATTAAATATAGAAAATGTATTTGACACAAAAGGATCAGCTGAAAATATTGATGCAAAAACTTATTTTGATGAGTATTCGAAACAGACCACCTTTTGTACTTGTTGTGTCTGTTTACATGAGGGAGGGTTGAATGAAATGCAATGCACACGGGATGACGCAGAAACAAAGGGTAATTTAAAGCAAGCTATATCCCAATTTGTCACAAAGTTCACTGAAATGACATCAACTTCAGATGGCATATACAACACAGCTTATAAAGGTGCTTTTGATGATAACGGCTTTCTGAAATTGGGCTCACATGTATGTAAGAGGTGTTATAAACAAATGAAATCAGGTCCAACCACTGAAAATGATACTTTTTCATTTATGGACGATGGGACAAGTAATGCACCAATAAACTCTAGAAAACGTAAAGAACCCCCTATGTTTGACTCTGACATCGATGATGATGATGATACAGGCTTCAATTCAGATGATAATGAAAAAGTTAAGGCAACCGAAAAAACAAAGAATGGCAATGATGATGGCATCAACAACTTTATTCCAAAAGAAGCAGCCCTAAATTTCTTGTGGCCAGGGTTTATTCCATCTGAACTTTTGAATTTGAATGTGGTTGAAGTGTCCATGATAGCATTATTCAATCCAATATTAAATATCACCACTTTGCCTTCATATGGTTGTAGGGGGTCTAAAAGTGGATCAAGATACACAGTTGTAAATGACGTCGTTGCGGAACATCCAAAACCAATAGTTTTTGAATACCAAATTGTTTGGAATTTCAATAAACAAGGTAATATTCCTTGTCTAATATTCCTTGCAATTTTTTTTTTTGCTAAGCACTTAATCTTAGCATAACATTGTTTTGCAATTCAGGTGGCGTATCTCAGTTCCGACATTGGGTATCATTGTGGACTTTAATAAGCTCACTGCCATCCAGAAGAAACAAGCCCTCCGAGATAGCTATCACAAGGCCACTGCAAAGCTGTTCGAGAACACCCCTAGTGACACCATTTTAGGCACAGGCCAACATTATGCCATCTTTTCGTGTGACAACAAATTCACGCATATACACACCTCACAGATCCCAAATTACTTACTAGTTGTCAACCATTTTGCAAAGAACATCAAGTCAAATACTCTGCCTTTTTTCAGAGAAAACAAACAAAAGCTTGCAGATGGCTAAAACCCCGCACACCGGCCACTGGCTGTCACGCAATTCTCCCTTCGGATCACATCAAGGCCTTGGCTCTGGGGGAAATCAAGGTTCGAAAACTGGCTATCACCACACTCTCTACCCACTTTCACAAGTTTGACATTGCCGATGACACCATTCCACAGGCAATTAACAATCTCATTAAGGCAGGTCCATATGACGGTATTCTGGCGCCACACAAGAGATATACAGCTGGCCATCCCTTTCATTGATAATGTCTATTCAGTTATGCAAACTGCCACTTAGTGAACTTCCTGCCTTATAGACTATGGTAAATTTGATTTTTTTTAATGCTTACTTGCACTACCTTGCACATTTTGTCATCCGCATCACCCAATTTACTCACATGTTTGCCTAATGATTATATTACGATCCCATGCTCTTGAAAAATCATCATTAACTCAACCATTTTTTTCAATTGTGTCGATACGTGAATACATTCCATATATGAATTGCTCAACACTCAATATGTGAATTGCTCAGCACTAACACTGCTTAACTTTGCTTTCCTATAGTTCGTTCGGCATTAGCTATAGCATTTCGAACGCCATAAGGCGCATGCCATGCAATGCGAATGCCACAGAAGTCAGAACTCCTACTCGCAACCACAATCAATTTTGGAGATTGATTTTTCCCCACCTGTACGTTCACGTACCCCCTATATATATATATCACCGCGATGTGACAGTGCGCGCAGATTATGGGTGCACCCGTAGTAGTACCCCTTGTGTCCACGCAAGTTCGAGGTTGAAGTCGGAGTGAAAAATGTTATTTTGATATCACCGCGATGTGACAATGCGAGCAGATTATGGGTGCACCCGTAGTAGTTGTGTAGACTGCTGCAAGGTTTTTTGATGAAAAATTTTCGAATGATACAGAAAGAACCAATAAGTTCATTTGATGAGTCAAACAATAGGGTGGCTAACAGTTTGCAACGCTGCGCTTCAAAGGCGGAATTGCCGGCTACTAGCTTTGCTATTAACTGTACCATTGTAGGCATCGTCATCTTCAGCGGTATTACACTCCATCCCTTTTTGGCAGATTCGGTTCTAGGCCTCGGTGGTTCTTTGCCAGGGTGGGATCGCTTCCCGTGGCTAGGTCGCGGCCTCAGCAATGGCGACTCTGAGGTCCCTGTACCATACCCCGCGGATAGTGTAAATTGGACCTTGATATCAAAACAACTGTATGGACAGAGCGTGCAACCTTTTCTACAGAAACATTATCTATCGCATTTTAAAATTGCACGTTCGGTGATTTGGGAATCGACGAAGCAGAAAGGCAAACGTTTCCCGTTGTATGGTAACGTGATCTTCCTATCGTTTTGTGGACATCCCTATTCCCCCGAGAAGTGCCTTGGTGGTGACGTAGACAAGTATCTGTGTCGGGTCAACGAGCATGGATATCGAACGGTACTTGTGGACCTCAGTCACGAACCAATCGGACCAGTATGCGATAAGACGCAAAGATGCACGCCTCGATTGCCTATTGCCGACACAAAGACTTTTTATCAAAGCCGCAGTCCAGACCTGGTGCTGCGAGATTATTTCATTCCTGAATTTGCTGAATTACCCAACGTGTTCTTGTTACCAACAAACAACAACGTCAACGGTCGATTCACAACTAAGGGCATCGTCCCAGCTGCAAGCAAGTTGCGTTCGAGAACATGGTTTTTTAAAGCTACTGTGGGTATGGACCGTTTTTCTAACGTGACCTTTTGTAAGTCGGATCTCGGTAAAGCGTGTGCGGTCCGAGAGGTTTCTTACGGTCCAAGTCGCAGCGCAGTGATATCTTCCTTTAACGCTTGGAAAAACTTGACCGACGACGCGTGCGCTGCAAGAGAGCTGTATGAGCGGTGTATATCGGATTCCATCTTTGCGCCCGCTCCAAAAGGAACCACATACATGACATATCGCCTGACCGAGGCCCTCCTATCCGGTGCGATACCAATTGTCGACGACAATGGCACCTACTTTCCAGGTGTTTTTTCAGAATCTAACTTGTCGCGAATCCTATTGACCACGGATTGGCAGTGGGAGAAGTATAGGATGCCTCGAAGCGCTCTCCAGGAGCTTGGAATACACGTGTCTACAACATCGCAATCCTTGTTTGATGTGCTGGATTATCTTTTGAAACACCCTGCTGTGTTGGACTCATACTCTGAAAAGTTGACCCAAGAGTACAAAAAGTGGGAGGATAGACAAAGTGCCTATTGGAAACATGCAGTCCATGCTGCTTATCCAGGATTGTTAGATACCAACACAGTTTTGGATGGACCAACAAGTTACACCGATACAGCCAGTTCATGATGCCGTGTCGTCTACTTTTTAATGACGGTTTGGTGTAGTTGCGCCCGCCGTAGGAAAGGCATCAAAAAAAACTATTTCATAAATGTTAATGTCAGCGCTGGTAAAACCGTATTTTGTAGCTAAGGTGCTCGTACTTGTTAGATTCGGCGATTCTCACGGTCGTCCGACTAAGTTTGATTTCGGGTGGATTCTGATAACATTCTACACCGTCACGAGATTCTGTACGGATATTGATAGTGCTCATGACCAAATCAAACATATCTGCTTGAATAAATGCGTAGTGTTTACTGTCAATAAGCCCCGTATAGTGGGGGATCGATAGAAGCAATGCATTATATATCTCATATCCAAATATATCGTACATATTTTTATACTGCTTCGTTCGAATTGTGAAATGTGGGTCATTATGTATTTGGTTCCGGAATGAGTTTATATGCTCCAATACAAGATAAAGCATGGGCGCGTTTTGTATGCCAGGTGCAACAACGATGTCAGGTACTTTTGGCATAGGTAATGGATTCCGTGCATGCACGTAGTTACGCATCATTTCATTTCCGTGGACCTTAGTAGTTTCTTTGTAATTATCTTGGTTTTCATCTGTGTCTACTATCATATTACCCGTAAATAGTTCTACGTATATTGAGCGTCCCGCTGGTTTCTGGTAAAAAAGGCGGACAAAATACACGTTTTCTTTTTCGAAATAGGTCGTTTGATCTATAAATTGGAATCGCCGGAATTAAGGCCAATTGGGGAAAACAACAAATTTTGGGGCATATGTCAACTTGTCAAGCAGGCAGAGAAGAAAAATAGACGCTGACTCGACCCTGACGGACTAAGGACTTTCGCTGGGCCTCTAATCTAATTGCGCAGTAAAAAGTGCACGTACAACGACGAAATACAGAGTCTACGCCAATTTCATGAAGAAAGTTGACGGTAGGTCGAAATATGGCTACCCACGCTTTGCCCCTGGGGGGGGTCCCAGCCCCCGACCTAAAACCGGGTCTGGGGGGATCCAGCCCCCCGACTGAAGCGGGTCTAGGGAGGTTCACCCCCCAAGACCCGGAGTGGGGGATGGAGAGCCTCACCCACCCCAAGACCCATGGTGACGTGAAATGCACCCAATACCCACACAAAATGCTTTAAACTTTGCGCAGCGGCGTGTTGGTAGAACTAACCCCCCTCCCCCCCCCCGCGCGCGAAAGTGGTACCGCGGGGCACTCCCGCCCCCAGGCGCGCGAAGGTGGTACCGCGGGGCACTCCCACCTCCGCGCGCGCGATGGTGGTACCGCGGGGCACTCCCGCCCCCGCGTGCGCGATGGTGGTACCGCGGGGCACTCCCGCCCCCCCGCGCGCGATGTGGTACCGCGGGGCACTCCCGTCCCCCCGCGCGCGATGGTGGTACCGCGGGGCACTCCCTGTGGGAGACTACCCGGTCCGTATTCACTATTTAACTTATTTCTAGCAGTGCTTGTAACTACACTTCAACTCAGTTGCTCTTTACAAAGATATAAACATTCACTAAACATATTATGCAAACATACACTCAAATATATGCAGGAGGCACAATATATTATTGCTGAAAAAGGGTTACAGTTCGGAGTTCGGTTACAGTAAAAGACAATTCGGCCTTCCTCCGGACCGGCCTCATTACTTAGGGCTACCTGGCTCTCACATGTGTCCACCCGGTACCTGACTACTACTATTACTATAGTGTCATCTGTCACCATCCGAGTATTGTACTCTGTACTGAGTACTCAACCGTATAATAATAATAATAAAACATTTACGCTAGCAGAAGGGACAAAGTCCTGAGAGTGCGGTAACCCTGCAAAGCAGGCTAGTGAAAACACTAGGGGCTACTCCCTCTACTATAGCGCGCCCACAAAGGGGCTCAACCCACTTTTCAGCAAGGTGACATCTAGAGAAAAAGCTAGGTGCTAAGCAAAAAACTCTAGAAGGTGGAGAAGCAGCCATGGCCGGGTGAGTGGAGGGGTGGCTGAATCTGAGCGGTGGGGAGGGAAGTCGAAGAATTAAGGGGGTATTTGGAGACGTTGAGGAAGGGGTCCGTTACCGTATCTTATGCTTAGCCGTTTTTGCTTATCTTATTTTCTTGCTATATCGCATTTATTCTATTTTATCGTATTTCTTTGCTTGTGCTCTCGCTTGTGCCTCTCCTAGCACAACTCCCCCCTTAGGGAAGGTTACGTCCTCGCTAACCACTGCGTCGGTTATATGGTAACCACCCCGACAGTAAAAGGGACTGTCAACCCAGTGGTTCACAGGGCCACCTCCTGTCGCCTGGCGTTTATACATGCCATGGCACATGGTTGCCACACGGAACTGCAGCGAATCTGTGGCTCTGACACCCAGTTCGGAGTAGTGCAGTGACAACCAACAGGTATACAGACAAAACAGGATGAGTGGATTACACAGGCCTCCGCCTGCTGCTCGGGGTTCACATATACATACATCCCCAAGCACACGGCTACCGTACTGACCTCCAACGAAGCTGCGGCTCTGACACCCAGTTCGGAGTAGCGCACGGAAGCTCAGTGGGTGTCCCGGCTTTACGTACACCCATTTTGCCTTCGTTACTTGCCTGCATTTGCACCCTGCAAGTGGGCAGTTCGTTACCGGAGTTTCTGTCGCTTTCGCCGCCTCGTAGCTTTGTAGTGGCAAGACTCCGTCCATATCTGCTTTTGAGTACCGTTTTCCTCTCCGCAAAGGACGCCTTTTTCCAGTGCTCGTTTGAAAGTTCGTGTATCGGTTTGTCCCCGACCAGTTCCTGCATGTGCTTTTCCAGCCACTCTTTTGTCCTCCCCGTCTGGGCAGGTAGTATTATTCTTTTTCTGCTCAGTGTGGCCTCTTTGCGTCTGGCTCTGCTTTCGTCCCAGTTCGTCCTGGGCCTCGGGTCCTCCAGCATCTCTCTACGTTCCTCCTCTCGTATCACCGACTGGTGTTGTTGCTCCCTGTCCTGTCTCCCTGCCGACTCCCCCGTCGTGGGTTGTTCCACCATTTCTAGCAGCACACCGTCCTCCCCCTCCCATCCTTAGGGGTCTCGTTCCACGTCCTCCCCTACCTCTCTTTCCAGCTCTAGCATGTCCTCTAGTTCCTGTTCCTGTGTTTGCTGGTTCGTCCCTCTGTCCACAGGTGCGTTTTTTCTCACCCATTCTGTGGGCTTGCCCGTTAGAATTTTGTTCCATCGCTGGGCCCCCGGCTCCCTCTCGTTGGTTTCTCGTATCATTTTTATGACGTATGTTTGCACCGCGTTTTTTCCGGTCAGGGGGTATTTAACATTATCCTGGTCGGTTGCCATAGCCCGTAGTAGCACCGTTTCGTCATTGTCCCATGGCTGGACATATTCCCCATCTTCGCATGCCTGTTTCGCTGCTTTGTCAGCCTGTTCGTTCCCCACTATTCCGACATGTGCCTTGACTTTCAGTATTTCGACTGTTACTTGAGCATCTTGTAGCGCTTCTATGGTATACATTATCGTGTACAGTAGGTCCCTGTGGGTGTGCCTTTCCATCTGGTGCGGGTGCCTCCACATCCTCGCTATTTGTCGTATGGAATTCTGGCTGTCCGTGCATATGGTCAGTTTCCGCTTTATATGGTGTACCGGTCTCATGAGTGCCCGGTGTGTATAGCTATGAGTTCCGCCTTGTTGACTGACTGGTCTTGTCCCTCCCACTGCACCTTTCTCACCAGGATTCTGTCCTTCTCGGGGTCCTTCCATATTGCTGCCCCTGTTGCCCATTCTTTTCTCCCTCCTCCGTCTATTTCCCTTCAAGTACCATCCGTGTATATGTACCCATTGGGCTCAGCGCCCTTTCCGTGCCGGGTGGTATGTTCCCTCCAGCCTCTTCCGCTCTGCCCCCTGTGAAGGTGGTATGCAGGTTCTCCCCAGGCCTTCGTTCGTTCTCCTGCAGGTACCCTGTCGGGTTGTGTACTGGCGTTTTCCTACCTATGTGGTCCCATGCATCCATGGCCGCGCGCTGTCTCTCCAGTTTTGTGTGTGTCGTGTTGGCCAGTATCGCTTCAATTATGCTGGGTTTTGTCATATCCCATTTCTCTCCCATTCTGCCTGGCTCATACTCCCAGTAATGGCAGCTCCCCCCTCTATGGTTTCCCGTATCTTTCCACCACGAGTCTATCACATCTTGTATGTGTTCACATCTTTCGCACTGCCTGCGTGTTTGCCTTGTGCACCATATGCACTTGTTCCATTGTGCTCATTCGTTATGTCCTGCATGCTGAGTAGTGGGAGTTCTTGCTCCTGCCATGGCCTAGTGTTTATCACGCAGTCCGGTTTCCTTGCTGCTGCTCGTGCTGGTGGTGGTTGGCCCTCCCCGCCGTGCGGGTTCGCCGGCCTTGACGGCTGGGGTACTATCTCCACCTCCTTCACCCTGCTTTGTGGGCAGTTGAGTGTTGCTTGTTTGAGTGCATCAGCCGCCGCATCTGGTCTCGGGCAGTGTTCCTCCCAACCACGTCTGTTGGCCACTACCAGTATCCGCATTCCCCAGTTGCACTGCTTGGGTTGCGCCTGCCCTTCCCCCATCCAGTGGTCTGGTGGTAGGAAGGTGAACTGTCCCTCCTTTATTTCTAGCCCCATGACCCGAAGACTCTATCTCTTTCGTATTTGGAGAAATATTTCGTAGTGTCATGGTGGACGTTTAGGGGGGAGGCGAACACCTCTGTGCTAAGCCCAAAGGCCTTTTGTAGTGCCTGAAGTATTTCGGGGGGTATTGTCCAGTGGTTCTGGAGGTTCCTTTTTCTCTCCTTTTCCTCTTGCTTACTCGAGTACCTTATGAGCAAGCCTGCTATTTCATCTTCAAAGGACTCAACATGTATGCTGTGTTCCCTCCACAGTTCTCTGCGGAGTTCCCTCTGTGCTGTTGTGAGCTCGCTTTCCAGGCGCACTGCCTGCCTGTATCGTGCCCGTAGTCTGAGCATTTTGTGTGTTGTGAGTGTGCCAATATATTTCCCGTTTCTGTGGTAGCTGTGTGCTTTCTCCCCTCCACCCTAATTTGGCAATGCGTGTATCTCGCATTCACTATGTCCTGCTCAGGGGTTGTCTCATTGCTGTCCAGTGTGAGGCTGGTTATTTTCGGCCACGGGACCGTCTCCCTAGTGGGTTTCCCACTTAGTTTCTCCTTATAGCCTTTTGGGTTCTCCGAGCCCCTCTGTCTTTCCAGCATGTCCCTTTTGAGTGTGACATGGGTGTCCCGTGTGCACTTTCGGCGCTTGGCCTGCTACAAGTACCTCTCAAGTGTCCGCTTCTCGCTCCATGTCATGCTGCTGCTGCCGTCCCTGTTTCTCCATTCTGCCTGGTATTGTGTTACCTGCGTCGTGGGGTCATTCGGGTCTATCAGGTACTGTCTGGTGGCATGGTACCTAATCGGGTAGTCGGGCCGTCCTGGTTGCGCAAGGTGTATGGTGGCCTGTTCCCGTTTCTCATCCGTTTCGCACGACCATCTGTTGTCCCTTATATCTTGCTGTCCTTCCAATGTCATCTGTCCCTGTTCCTCTTGCTCTTCGTGCTCCTGCGTGCTCCCTATGTCCCTAGTCAGGGGGTGCAGTGAGAATCTGTTCCGTATTTCCCGTTCAGTGACCCCTGCCGACCTCCAGTCATCCAGTATCTCCCTCAGTGCCTCCGGCTGCTCATTTACTAGTTTCGTTTTTCTGGTGTGCCCATTCAGGGGCCCTACATGCTGCAGGGTCCTGTACTCCGGCTTGAGGACTCTGTTACTTTCTTGCTGGTAGAACTTCTCCGAGTCTTTCATGTCCGGTGGGACCACCTCGCATATGTATGGGTACAGGTGCTGCATGCCTTTCACTATCGCTTGCTTGTGCTTGAGGAGCGTCTGTCCATCGCATTGGGTCCCAAGCCGTTTGGTGCTGACCGCCGTTCTCCCATCTTCGGACTTCAGCATTGTGAGGTTTGTGAAGTGCCTGAAAACGATGGAATCGCCGGAATGAGACTGGCCCCAGTCTCATTCCAGTCTCATTTTTTTGGGGTCATTTTTTTTGTGGAATTTACACACATTTGATGCACTTAAACAAAAAATAACATTCTCGAATGCAAATTTTGAGAAATTTGATGTTTTTTCGACGATTTAGTGTGTTTTTCTGCCGCGCGAACTCAGAAAAATCACCAAAAATACGATTCTCGACGAAAAATCCCCAAAACTTTTTCAAGTATGTATTTTTTATATACTTTGCATTGCTTAATGCGTAACAATGTGAACCCCGTGGGAAAAATTGGATTTTTCCAACTTCAACCACTCTCCGGTGGGAAATGGCATTACGGGGCCGATCGTATAATGGTTGTACAAGGGCGGAATCGCGAAAGTGAGCGTATCCATGCTCTCACTCGTTTGAGTCCAATTTTTTTCGTGGAACTTACACATATTTGATGTATATAACCATCCGAGAAACAAAGGTAACATATCCGAGGGCAAGTGAATGAGTGAACGATGAGGCCTGAGCAGACATTTTGGCTCAGGGTTTGGCTATGAACCCTTACCATGCCTGTATCAAATCGTGTATGCATATCATTTCTAGGTATAGCAATACATATAATAACACAGTCGTTTATTCCAGTTTGAACTATAACTTGGGAGTGCACTTGGTTGAATATTCGATAATGCGATGCAAAAAAGTGACAACGCAACCGTGCTAGCAGACCTATTCTACACAAATCACGGCTCGCGCGGCATCGTGGCGAGATAAGTTGTGTTTAGAACGGTACTTTTGACGTGGAGTAAGTGCAAGTATGAAAATATGCGTTGGCGGTACGTAGAAAGATGTTCATTTTGGGTTCAGGGTGAAACCTGCAATTTCACTTTGGGTTTCACCCTGCTGGAACCCAAAACCAGCCTTGGCCTGGACCAAACAAGCACACCCGTAAGTGCACTTCTACGAAACTAATATACCTAATACAAGTCTCTCAACCCACTTTCAGGCCGCCCTGTATGCAAAAAAGGTTGAAAGCCTGACCTCAAATCGATTCCGGCCGAAGTGCACTAGGGCGTTTTCCAAATAAAAAAGCAATGGGGATCTTCCTCCTGGCATGCACAAGACGCTTGTGAGCGGGGGTGTCGGGACTCGAACCCGACCTGTGTAGTTGAAAACTACACATGCCACCAAGCACCCCCATCTTACTCTAGAAAATCGTCTTCGTGGCTCCGCGCCCCAAGAACTTACTGGGCCCAGCCAAACTCCGATTGCAAAAATGTGGTAAGCCCCTCCTTATTTCAACTTGGGCTATGTGATGAGCACGAGGGAACTCGGCATGAGCTCCCGAGTCCCCCCGTGTGCGATGTCCGTGGATACTCGTCCCACAGACTACACGATGAAGCAATTTTGTGGACCATCTTCGCCGTCCCTCCTCCAACCTGGCATACACAAGACGCTTGTCAGCGGGGGTGTCGGGACTCGAACCCGACCTGTGTAGTTTTAAGCTACACCGGCCACCAAGCACCCCCATCTTACTCGAGAAAATCATGTTTGTGGCTCCGCACCCCAAGAACTCACTACACCAGGCCTTGTAAACTCCGATTGCAAAAAAAGAGTAAGTCCCTTCTAGTTTCAAACTGGTTGTGTGATGTGCACAAGGGAACTCGACAGGAGCTCCCGTATTCCCCTGTATGCTAGGTTCGTTGGTACGCGCCCCCCAAACTACACGAGGCAAAAATTCCCTTGGAAATGAGTGGTATGAGATGTGAGCACACATTTCGACTCAGGGTTTAGCTATGAAACCCCACTGCGTCTGTGTCAAATATACCTGGGCATATCTCTACTTCACACCATACGCGCCCTCACGTTGCACCTCCGAAATTCTGCAGTGGACCAGGTTGAGGACTATCCGACGAGGAGAGCCGCATACAGGGATGCCCAGAAATGTGACTCGGCTGGAAGGGGACGGTGCCAGCAACACGCACCAGTTTGCGGCCGCCTGAAGTAGTGGCGAGATCGTTAATGCGCGCCACCGCCCAGTGGCACAGCTCGTTTCCTTCGATATCCCACAGGTACCTGCCACCCCACATGCCGCCACCCCCCGCGGCCTGAACGACACGCCACCCCCCACGGCCTGAAGCACGCACCTGAAGGCGGTCCTCCGGAAGTATGACCTCGAGTACTATTTGCTGAAGAGATAAATGGCACGCACCCGAACAGAAATCGAGAGTGGAGCCAACTCAATCTGGAGGTCACTTCAATCTCAAGAGTTCAAGAGACTGGTGGCACAAACTGGAAGATAGATGCAAGTGCCTCCGCGTTTTCAGCGTTCGTACCGCGACAATTAAATACGGTGGGAAATGTCTTATTGAACTCTTCGCCAACTATTGTGAGTACAACGTTTGTCCCGGCTTCACTTAAACAAAAATATTTTTTGAAACCTCGGTGTTATCAGGCACAGATTTTCAGGGCAAGCAACGTTTATGGAAAAACCATATTGCAGCAGGACCCTCATGGAATGAACACCCGCCAACATCACTCAGAGAACAGATGGCGCATCTTGGTTCCTTGAGTAGCAATCCGGCGCCGGACGAAGACTTTTGCCTGTGATATCATAGCGTTCGATACACTGAGTGAGCGACTCTGAAGCCCTCCATGTAGTGTCTCGCTGTGGCATAAGAGATATGTGATATGGCATAGCAAGTTTTCGCGTCTAAAACGTGCGCTAACAGGGCTCAGACGGTCACATCACATGCGTTCAAATCAATAGAGGAAAAATGCGTGACATACCATGTATCCACACATACTCATCCCGGCTGCGACCGGGAGAAGAACATAGGGGAGACCAGCAGCCTGAAGTGCACCGGATGAAGGTTACTGAGAATCAACGTTCGGAGGCAGCACTGCAATAACTTAGCAGTCCTGAAGGTGGGATACTAAACAACCATATGAAGCAAGCTGGGCAAAATACTTTGCTGTGGCGTGAAATAGCTTTGCTGAGGCAGTGTGTTAAGGAGCTGAAATTCAGAAGACCCTGAACCCTGAGAAAGTATACCCTACTCGGCGCTAGCAGCGTTAGTTGCGGGCAGCTCAACCCATAGGAAGCTCCAGCTGACAGAGTAGTGCATATTGAGATTATCAGAAGTCCAATATCCGGATAAGCCCTGCTTTCCAGGAAAACGGACGCTCATCCGAGCTCATACTTTTGAACGACCTAAGAACTGCTATCCATGGAGCCGAAGCAAACGCTCATAGGCTTTCCATCACTGAGACACTAGTGCTTTGCGCGCCAGGATGCACAGTTGTGTGTCGTGTTCACGTCCATGCGTGACACGGTCACGAAGGTGGTCCACAGTTGAAGCACGTGTCTTGTATGCTCCAATGCATAATCAGCTTTGAAGTATTTGGACAAAACTTGTGATGGTGTCTGGTTCATAGCTCTCTTTGAACTGGATCGAGTGAAAAATAATACCATGTACAAAGCGTTCTTGCCCTAACGTCAACGAAAAGGGAACGTTTAGCTATGGGTTGTGACCTCTGTTGGATGGTGCCAGTCCTCTTGCGTGAATGGGTTCGGAGGATCATCAAACCACAGGTCGTGGTAGCCCGAATCGGCCATATTGCGGGGAAAACCCCACCCTTCTAGTTCACCATCTTCGAACATCAGGCTGAAGTTGTCACATCAAAGTTCGCTTGCCGCGTTGGCCGCATGTTCAGAAGCTTGACTTCTCGACAACGCCTCCTAAGTCACTTACACAGTTTCGGAATTCTAAA
>LGRX02000420.1:0-36546 GCA_001247695.2 Cymbomonas tetramitiformis
TTCTTAAAGGTGAGTGATTACTGTAGTGTAAGATAAGCCCGAAAGTGTAAAGAAGTGAAGAAACTGGAGTGGTAGCCTCCCACAAAATGGTAATTGGGTCGTTTTCGCCGGTCGCTTCCTGAAAATTTCTGTTTCTGCGTATTCTGATTGCACCCCATTGCGTAATGCCTTTCGCCCGACGTTTTTTTATGAAATCTAGAACAATGTGTCGTGCGTTTCTGCTTCGTGTTGGTGGGTGCGTGGTTGTGGGATTCAGGTGCTCTAGGAGTGGAATTCTCCGAGTGCTTTGATCCGCGACGTAGTTTGGTACGACTACCTAGCAGTGGAGGAGGTGGCTTGGGGCCCTTGGTCCTCCCTCCCCTTTGCAAATGTACTTTGAGTCTGTTCTGTCCTCGGATAAAACGGCTGCTCTGACGTGGCGTAGCGTCCTTTGCGTATGTGCTTTGGAATTGTCTTTACTTTTACGAATGAAAACATGTTTTGCGGTGACGCGTTGCTCTAGATTCTTTCTTTTGGTCTAGGATGTTTTGTCGTGCGCTTTGGGCTGCGTGTCGGTTTGGCTGCGGGTTGGTGATGCCGGGTTTCAGGTGTTCTTGAAGTTCCGATCTCCAGGTACTTTGGGCCGCGAGGAGATTCAGGCGCGCTTCTGCCCTGGCATTTCTTGTTCACGCATAACGCGTAAGCTCGTGTCACGGGCGCACAGTTGCGCAGGTCAGGCTTGGGATTTGGGATCGCGTGGATTTTTCGGCAGAACCGACCCTTCGCGGCGGGAGCGCTGCGCATTTTTTTTGAAATTGTGCGGCCTTTGCTGAATTGTTCCCGTGTTTCTCAAACTCGGGTGGCCTAGGGCTTGCGCCCTCTATACTCAGGAATTGCCGCACTTCGGCCGGTTTGGCCACTCGGCTCGTGCCTGGGTGGTGGATTTCTGGGTGCGGCGGGTGCTTGTTGCTTTGCATAGGCGTAAGTGCCTCCACCACGTTACTTAATTAGCACGTCACGGCGTAGGTGCGCGGCGGTCCCCGGGGTGAGCGTCGGGATGAGCCGTGCCAACCACGTGGCTTCGTGCTGCGCGGTGCGTATGGCTCAGCGGCGGGCCTGGGTCCCTGGGCGATCGGGCGGCGTGGTTCATTCTGCGGCTTCAGGTGTTGCGGGATGTCCGTGTCGGGCGCGATCGTTGCGTGGTCTGGCTTAGGGGTCAGGAGATGCGGGATCGGGCGGCGGGTTTGCGGGCGTCGCGGCGGGCGGCGTTTTTCGTTGCTAGGCTTAGCTTTTTGCGGGTGGCGTGCCATGGGATTGTGCGCCGTGCGGTCTTGCGCCTGTCCGAGGGGGTACCTCAGATTGGACAAGCGCAGAGCGCACTCGGCGTACGGCCACGGCACCGATGCTACCTTTAGTGGAGCGCGTGGCCACAGCCACAGCACGACCGAGGCTCGCGGCCATGGCCACAGCGCTGGCGCCGCCCCTGGTGAAGCGCGGGGTGACGGCCACAGCGCCAGTCACGGCACTGTTACTGTCTATTGCCAAATGGATACGGTGGGTTAACCCACCGTAATGACGATTTTAAACAACCCAAAGCTTCTATGTAACGGCGTATATTGTCTCAAACCTATGTTGCATGGCACTCATTAAGAGTCCCTTCGAACATGGAAAAAAACATAATTTGCACCATTCTAAGGTGTTTTCGATATGTAAGAGGCGCATGAAGTTGCCAAATATTATGGTGGGTTGGGAAATTTGCTTACGGTGGGTTTACAAGTGTCATAGATATTGGTAGATCCGTGCCGTACGGAGGGAGGCGGTAGTATGCGATCTTAGGGTTGGCACTTCATACAGTAATCACTCACATTTAAGGAAACTCGACGTTAAGGAAATAGCCAGCGTTTCGGGGGGGTACCCAACTCGATGAGAAAAGCTGGCTGGATTTTCCGACTTATGAGATGGCCTGAAATAAGGAAAATGACCGTTGGCTGCCTAGCTGGAGAGGCATTTCTTAAACTAAGAAAACTTTGCCGGGAAATTGACAAATATGGTATATTTGATGGGTTTTCGTGATTTTTTTGCACAAAACTTGTCTTAAAGGATTAAGTTCCTGATAGTCTGTTTCAGATATAATATCGTCATCAAAATCTTGCTTTAATTCTTTAAGCTGCGCACGGCTCTCAGGGTCCATTTTCTCGGAAAATGAACACCTTAAGAAAACGGGCTGGCTAGGGAAGGTGTCCACGTGGATGGTTATGGAATTCGGCTTTGGTGGCTCACGAGATGTCGCGGTCCACTATCCATAGCGTTCTCTTATGACGTTATTGGCGGGGGGGTACCCAACTCGATGAGAAAAGCTGACTGACCTGGATTTCTCTGTTTTCTTACAGGTGGGTGATTACTGTATGCTAACATGAGTTCTAATATAACTTAGCATGCACTGCAATATGCTTGTGCAATGTTCAGTATATTGCAATATGATGCTAATGTTCCAGTTGTTAACGTGATCAAACTGGTATATATATACTACAACTGGTATCGTGATCAAGCTGTTTTGGTGATGCATGCACAATTTACAATATTGCGGTCACTCAGTATAGAATGTATATATGGTGTAATGCTGCATGTACTCACTATATGCTGCATGTTGGTGAATGCTGCAAGTAGAGTATATGTACAGGTGTGTGTGTGTGTGTTGCAATCATTGCAATCCCAGTACACACATATCTTGCACACTATATGCTGCTAAGTATTCATGATATGTCATGAAGATGTACACAATATTCATGCAGTTCAACTTTTGATTGCAAATAAGTATACAAATTCCGACAGTGAGTATTTTGAAATATCTCTGCAGTCATTAAGATATAGTGTGGAATGCTGCAATATGGTGATCATGCGTCCATCCAAAGTATCCCTGCGAGTATACAATTATTTTGCAGAGGATATTGACGCGCGCATACTATGCACAGATGATCGTAGCAACTTATTTTGACATCATCATCGTAAAACTGAAAGATGATAGTAGTGCGCTGCAAGTGAATTTATGCAATCGTGCGCGCTGTTGATGAAAAGTATATATTGTCGCCATTTCTCAGCACATGATATGAGTGCTGACTTGTGCTGATTTGTGCGCGGATCATAAATCCGCCGATGATTTCTATGCCGTATCTCATTCTGCGTAAATTTTACAACTGCGAATCATCCATGCGCGTGCATATGATTGCCGCGCATACTTCTAATTGCGAATCACTTCTGCGAGAACATATGATTGTCGCGCATGCTTACAGCTGCGAATCGCTTTCTCGCGCATATATGATCGCCGTTCAGTATACATTTCTCAAAGCTGCAAATCGTTCTGTGCGCATATGTGACCACAGAGCATTCGTATGCCTCGTGCACACCTTTTCGCACAGTGTATATGATGGTCAGCTGTATGTACGATCTTGCGAATGCGACAATTATCTCGCGCACTGTCTTCGCTATTGCAGCGGTATGTGCGATATATCAATATTCGTATTTATTCGACTGCGTCGCCTGATATGCTTGCGCTCCGCAACCTGTAAACACAAAATTATTGATATCTACGCGCTGCACTCACTTGAGTTCTCGTTTCTCGTGCCTGACGAGCTAGAATACCATCTGATACGGGCTGATATGCGAGCCCTTAGTATATCAATATAAAGCGTTGTGTTATATAACGGTAACACACGCGTAAGTTATTAGCGGGGATGAGTGCAGACTTCTGTGAGAAGATACTGCTCTAGCACAACGCTAGCTCATCTATACCATATGTCTCCCATCACATAGATGGTACCGCCATTGGGTTGTGAACCCGAGACATTGGTTGAACGACCAGTATCGGCAGAACGAATGATGCGTTCGCCCTATAATACTGCGCATGCTTGTTCCGCACATGCTAGAAGCGAAGATGATTTCTTGTTTGTTACTTCAAGATTGTATCGTGCTTTGCCATCTTCGAGTTCGACATACGAACTCTCGATGACAGGTGTCATTCAAGTCTTTCCTTGAATAAATGACAGATGATGTGACTTATCATCTTGATGACATGTACAGTCATAGTCGGCCGTACTGACGACTGTCTGTCATTATAATATATGACATGACTCGACATGACATGACATGGTATGATATGTCTGACAGGTATGACACGTATGATATGTATGACACATGTGTCATCGGTCATAACCCTGACAGCCATCTTCGCTAGTTCGTTGCATGAGCTATGGCGCTCGGAACCGAGCAAATGAAACTGTTTTGGAAAGGTATTGCACTTCTCTTTTGGTTTCCGTGTTCTATGTTGGACGTACGTAGGGCGGATGTTTGTTTGTTATTCACGTGTGAACATAGAGCAGACGCAGGCTCCGCTGTTCCTAGGGCATCTTTGATGTTTCATATCATTAGCTACAGATGTCGGAACCGTACAAATCGAAAAGTTTTCGGCAGCTAAGAGCGTGCCCTCTTTCAGGTTAACTTGCGTACGTTACTTTGTTCACACGCGGATGTTTATGAGCTATTCTAACCACGGTTTGTGGCTGGCTTGTGCACTGCACATAATTGGTCATCTTAGATATTTCTTCGAGGGAGCTACAGAGCTCGCAACCGAGCAAATGAAACTGTTTTGGAAAGGTATTGCACTCTTCTTTTAGGTCCCGTGGCGTATTGCAGCCCTAGGGCGGATGTTTGTTTCTTATTCACGTGTGAACATAGAGCAGGCACAGGCTCCGCCGTTCCTAGGGCATCTTTGATGTTTCATAGCATTAGCTACACAAGTTGGAACCGAGCAAATCGAAAAGTGTTCGGCAGCTAAGAGTGCCCCCTTTCAGGTTAACTTGCCTACGTTTGCCCACATGCGGATGTTTGTGAGCTAATCTAACCACGCCAATTTGTGGCTGGCTTGTGCATTGCAGATAATTGGCCAACTTAGATATTTCTTCGAGGGAGCTATGGCGCTCGGAACCGAGCAAATGAAACTGTTTTGGAAAGGTATTGCACTCTTCTTTTAGGTCCCGTGGCGTATTGCAGCCCTAGGGCGGATGTTTGTTTCTTATTCACGCGTGTGAACATTGAGCAGGCGCAGGATCCGTTGTTCCCCCTACGTTTCTAGACGCGTGCAATACATCGTATTGAACACATATTGCAGGCATATTGCACGCGTATTGACAATACATGTTCAATGCAATACAAAATGTTACAATATGTGTGCAATATGCCTGCAAGCGCTCCAACATATGTTCAACATAGTATTGCAGTGAGCCCTCATGTATTGGAGACATATTGAAGTTTTGATGCAGAGAGTTATTTCAATATGCCTTCAACATATGTGTAGTATAGGGTTGGAGACATGCACCATGCATGTCGCAAACAATATGAAGGCATGTTGCAGACATATTGCCCACATATTGTATACATATTGTAAGTCAACATTCAATATGTTGGATACACACTGCGGACCTACTGCATACGTATTGAACATGCAAATTCAATATGTTGTATATATATTGCGGACCTATTGAATATGTATTGAAACGGAACATTCAATATGTTGGATACATACTGCGGACCTATTGCATACGTATTGAACATACAAATTCAATATGTTGTATATATATTGATGCGGACCTATTGAATATGTATTGAAACGGAAAATTCGGTATGTTGGATACATACTGCGGACCTATTGCATACGTATTGATTATACAAATTCAACATGTTGTATATATATTGTGGACATATTGCATATGTATTGAAATAAAAGTTGCCTATGTTGGATATATACTATAGACCTATAGCATACATATTGCACATTTGCAACATGCAGTGTGTTCACTATGTATCCACTATGCGTATGCTATGCGAGATAAACAAAATAAGAATAGTAGGGAACACTCGAGCATCTTTACTACGATTAACATGTATCTAGCTAGGCACAAAGGAATACGAATGGGACTATCAAATTTTATCATACCAATACACAAAATAATGTTCTACTCGTGCACTTTCTATTTACAAGATGCCAACCTAAAATCAATGTATTCATCTAGAACGCTTGACGGGATGCTTGAAGTTGACGTTGTACTCGAGGCGGTCGATTTTCTCCATCTCGCTTTGCTCCAAAACAACCGATCTAAAATGGAAAGTAAAGAGCCAAAACTTAGTAAAAAAGCGGAAATGTACAAAAGAATATTCTATTGAAAACATAAAGGACTTGTTAACCTAGAATGTTTGAAGGGATGCTTGAAGTTGACGTTGTACTCGAGGCGGTCGATTTCCTCCATTTCGCCGTGCTCGAAAACAGCCAATCTGAAAAGGAAAGTAAAGAGCCAACACTTAGTAAAAAGCGGAAAAGCACAAAATAAACCTTTATTGAAAACATAATCAACAACCGAGCAACCTCAAATAAATGCGAATATGAACGCGAGATGAAAACCTAATATGACTTCGCCACGCGAACGTTTTCAGCGGACGGATCTGAAAAACGAAACCAACCAACTAACGTTTAGTAAAGAAGAAAGAAATAAGCAGTCGTCAACGAAAGAAGCAAAGGAAAGTAACAGGGGAATGTGGAGTGAGTTGGATTTGAACCAACTATTTCGAGTGCAAAGGACTCGCGGGAATTTCCCGTTCACTCCTAGTCAAAGTTTCACGCATGCCAAGTATGAGCGCGCGAAGCACACACAAAAGAATACACACGCATAACCAAAACATGCACTGCAAACCAGTGCCATATTGCAACCTGTGAGAATTTAAAATATCACAGCACGCAACTCACTGGCGAGGCTGCTGCAACACTGCTGACGGCGAACTGTGAAGAGTGCAATAACGTGAGTTTGAACTTTACCGTTCAGAAAAATCGAAGTGCTCAAAAACTTTCCCTGCCGTTCAGAAGTCACATCGGATCACTCGTCATGCGAGCACGATCGACGATGACGACGACGATGACGATGCGATGTCTCAGACTCTCAGTGACATTGCATCCGAGATAATCGACTTATCGAGTTTTAATTATTAGTATGACTACAACGCATAGGTGATCAATTCCATCGTAATGGTCTAGTGGTTGGCCGCCGCTCTCACATGCCTGAGGTGATGGGTTCGAGTCCGACTGAAGGTTTTTTCCGATCCATATTTGGGGTCATTTCGGGGGGACTTCTTGAGCATTTTGGGGGTACTTCTTGAGTTACGATTTCGGCCGTTCGATTCACGAACGAGGGGTGCAGATTCTCCTAAAACTTAAAATTCCAAAATTGTTTCCCCGAAAATCCTTCGATCTGTTCAATACTACTTCAATACATGAGGGCTCACTGCAATACGTTAGCGATTTAAGGCGTATTGAAATGGCGTATTGGAGATGTATTGAAAAAGTGCCAACACGTCTCCAATACGCCATTTCAATACGCCTGAAATCGCTAACGTATTGAAGTGAGCCCTCCCGTATTGAAGTAGTATTGAACAGATTCTCTTCTAAAAAGGTTTTTTTAAATTTTTGTAAAGGTCAATATGCGTGCAACCGCCTGCGGGGCTGAAGGCAGGGATCACTTCAATACGTGAGGGCTCACTTCAATACGTGAGGGCTCACTTCAATACGTGAGGGCTCAAGACCTTGAGCCCTGCCTTTAGCCCCCCCCTTTCAGTATGCTGCGGAAGTGTTGAAGTGAGCCCTAAAAAAGTTGAAAAAACATGTTCTTCAATTCTGATGAGACTTGTTATATGGACTCAGGAGCTATATTTTGCGACATGGCTTGTGTGCGTTTTTTTGTGGGGGGGTCCGAAAACCCACTTTTGGGTTATTGCTTTACTTGAAAGTTCCTTCAGCATATCGTCAATATGTCCGCAGTATATGTCCAACATATTACAACATAGTTGCAGTACATTTTCGAAGGGTGATGGGCGTGGTAAAGGGGACTTCAATGCAGTATGGTCCGAGGAGCTCAAATTGTTCATGGTGAAAAGCGACCTCGCCATGAACGATCCCCTCAATCATCATCACCAAGTGATGCGGAGCGACATCGAACCGGCTTGCCTTCGGCTAGAGCCGCCGCCCTCGTCCAAGGGAAGGCGCCCCCCCCCGTACAACAATCTTCGTTAGCCAAGCGCGCGATGAGAAATCCCGCGCAAGGCGGGTGCTTAGCCGATCGAGAGCCTATCAAACCTTCCAATGCTCAGTTTTTGTTGGAACTATTTTTTTAACTGTTTGTTTAGGACGTCAATTAAGCTTTCATTTTACTACCCTCCTCAAACCCCCTCCCAATATCAAGCTCATATTCCCGGAAGGTTGGAGTACCGCGGAAGGCTTCCACGACCCGGAGTATGAAGCGATTACGAAGAAGGAACGCCTTTTGGCGTGGATTGCGCCTCCACATCTTCCAATATCTACGAGGGAACTGGAGTTGTCCGCGAGGTAGCAACCTTTCTCTTTCTTCTCGACGTTGAGGTTGTGTCTTTCTTGCTTCACAGGACTCTTTGCTACATGTATGCAACATGGTTACCATATGTTGCTTGTTGCATACATATTGAGAGCATATTGTAGGGATCCTGGAACACATTGCAGGAAAGTCGATCCGCACTATGTGGAAGTGGACACGGTATGGCATCATAAGTGGCTGCCAACGCGACTGCTCCCGCACGATTTCTCCAGATTGGCGCACGATTTATCTCCAGACAATACCGCGTGGCCGGCTTGGTTACCACCTTCCGACATCTTGGAGCTAGAACCGGCAACGGTAACCTTTAAGGGGAAATCGTTTCGACTTGTTCCACCGGTGCCAAATTGCTTGCAACGGATTGTCGAAAGGATTCGTGGCATGCAAGAGGCAAGGTAAGGGACTCTCGTGGGGCATGATTTCCCTCGTCCCACCATTCCTCACGTGGCTCGCTGCAATAATGCTGCAGCACGCGATCGTGATGGTTGCAGTATGTTGATGGGATGCTGAAAACATGTTGGGACGATATTGTGCAGAGATGCGGGCGAGGCGCCCCCCGAGGCGCACGAGGCCCAAAGCAAGGAGACCCCCCCGCCGCCCAATGCTGAGGCACCCGCGAGCCCTCCACTTGCCGTAGGGAGTGCAAGGTAAGGGACTCTCGTGGGCATGATTTCCCTCCCACCATTCCTCACGTGGCTCGCTGCAATAGTGCTGCAGCACGCTATCGTGATGGTTGCAGCATGTTGATGGGATGTTGAAAACATGTTGGGACGATATTGTGCAGAGATGCGGGCGAGGCGCCCCCCGAGGCGCACGAGGCCCAAAGCAAGGAGTCCCCCCCGCCGCCCAATGCTGAGGCACCCACGAGCCCTCCACTAGCCGGCGTGAGTGCAAGGTAAGGGACTCTCGTGGGGCATGGTTTCCCTCCCACCATTCCTCACGTGGCTCGCTGCAATAGTGCTGCAGCACGCTATCGTGATGGTTGCAACATGTTGATGGGATGTTGAACACATGTTGGGACGATATTGTGCAGAGATGCGGGCGAGGCGCCCCCCGAGGCGCACGAGGCCCAAAGCAAGGAGTCCCCCCCGCCGCCCAATGCTGAGGCACCCACGAGCCCTCCACTAGCCGGCGGGAGTGCAAGGTAAGGGACTCTCGTGGGGCATGATTTCCCTCCCACCATTCCTCACGTGACTCGCTGCAATAATGCTGCAGCACGCTATCGTGATGGTTGCAACATGTTGATGGGATGTTGAAAACATGTTGGGACGATATTGTGCAGAGATGCGGTCGAGGCGCCCCCCGAGGCGCACGAGGCCCAAAACAAGGAGATTCCCCCCGCCGCCCAATGCTGAGGCACCCACGAGCCCTCCACTAGCCGGCGGGAGTGCAAGGTAAGGGGCTCTCGTGGGGCATGATTTCCCTCCCACCATTCCTCACGCTACAACGCTGCTTGGGCTGGATTTCAACGAGGCCGCGCGCAACTTTGCCGAGGAGGAGGGCCTGCACCCAGAATGGGGGCAAACGGAGTGGGTGCAGAATTCGAAAGGTGAGTTTTGTATTAGTTCAACATTTCTGTAATTGTGTTCAATATGTCATACATGTATTGACGGTATACAACAACACAGACAGGGGAACCGCATGAGGTGTACAAAATGACAAACGGTCCATGGGGGATCCCACCGCGTCCGAAGGCTTCGACCACCTTACGTTCTCGGGAAACAGCACTCGCCTTCTTGAAGGAGTTGCGGGGAGTCACCCGGTGGGGCGATGGGCATAAGCATTTGTTGCGCACCTCAACCGCCTCCAACGGCGCAAAATACGCAAAGCACCTCAAGGCGCATGAGGCTTTGAAGGCTTTCGAGTCCAAGTTGTTGGCGGTATTGTCCTCTTGGCCTCGCGATGATGGTGAAGTCGACAATGCGCTGCAGGACATTGTGTCCAAACTGACTATCATCATACGGGAATGCACCGCGCATTCCATAGAACCTCGGGTACGTATTCAATGTTGGTGTGATATGAGTTCCACATGTCACAGGTATGTTGAATATATGTTACAAACGTATTGATTCGTACGTGCAGGATATGGAGTATTTGAGAGAGCAGACCAGACTTTTCTTTGAGGACTTGGAAGCGAATGGTCCTCCACAGTGGCTTGCAATCAACACCCATAAAATTTGGCACTGGGCCGATCTGCTCCTGCGATTCGGACCTGTGCGTGAATGGTGGATGTATGCCTTCGAGTCCATGAATGGCAAGCTAGCTAGGTGGGTGAAGAACAATGCGTTCCCCGTGGCAAGCATCATGAACGGCTATCTAAGGTTGAAAACCTTGCGCTCCCTACGAGGCATCCTGACCATGCTTTTGAACCGAGAAAGAGCTACTGCTGGCCGTGTCCCGCGGGCTTTGATGGCGGGCCCCGCTCCCGGCATCGTGGCCACTACCTTCGGGGAGAAGGGCAAGCCATTGGAGCTAACGTCCTTGGAGATTGACCAACTCACCAGCTGGATGCGAGCGAGTATTCCCGCTTTGATGGAAACACCGAAATGCTTCCAGTATAATTATATTGTTGATCAGACAATATAATTATATCGGGCAACAACCTCCCGACGAGATCCAGACGGGACTTGAACCTGCGCGCTCAAGGTGCAAGTCCAACACATAGCGCCCTACGCCGTAGCGCCATGACATCAGATCTTTCAACAAATCCATCAAAAAAAACTTCTCCGCCCTCGAGGCGGTTTACCTTTTAACTCCTATGCTGTTATCTCACGCGGATACGACATTGAAATCGATCGATTTACACCCCACAAACGCCAATTTGGACCCCTTAGACACCCCCTATCAAGGCATTCGATAGCTCAAAATGTGCCTAACGATGCCAAGAAGAACTTGGTTGCAAGCACGAACACGTATGTCTTCATATGCACCTTAACAAGGAACGGTCTAGCCGACCATGCCGTAGACATTCCAAATGCCATAACAGCATAGGAGTTAAAACGCAATTTTTACACAATAAAAATGCGTTAATATTTTAGTTTTTAGAAGTTTTTTAGAAATATTTTCGCGACCTTAAGGTATAATTTGACTCCCATCTTGCTCTGTTTGACTCACTATGTCTTGTATGCGCCCAAACCCTACTCACAGTTGTTGTTTACTTACATTTTTACCTGATATGTAATATGCGAAAGAAATCCCGGCAAGCTTGGCTTGCCAGGGACACACCATAAACCAGGCGAAGCTGGGGGGTTCGCTCCCCAGTGAGGAACTCATACCTTAACAAAGCGAGAAAACGCATTGAAACAGAAATACTCCGACGCCATTCAAAGCTAATTCACCTCTTGTGCTGGGGTGTGTTGCAATAGCGCTTACTGCATTAATACTTACGACAAATTTCAGTATGAGTGGCACAGAATCAGTAGTTACTGCTCCCCCACAGTCAGCGCCAGCGAACATCAAAACTCTCTCACAGAAATTTGAGCACGCGAAACAGTTAGAGGGCGAAGTTCAAAGAAGGATTCAGGACTGGGTGAACGCCTTAGGCAAAGAAATTGTAACCAGTCTCATCTTCAAACATTTCAAAGCCAAAGTACTCGAGACTCACGGAAAGGAATTCAATCTACAGCATTTCTTTGGTAACATCAACACAAACAGCCGCGCGACCTCTTACATCGCGCACATTGTCAAGTACCTTCCAAGGCTGTGCACAATCACAGGAGAGGGAGCCAGTGAGGACGTTTCAATCAGCGAGCCTTCAGTTAAAGATAGAGTCGAGAAAATAGTTGCGTTCACCAAGGATTCAGTTCAAGTAGGACACATCTCAAACACAATTTCCTGTCTCCTTCAATATGACCTGTTTATACCGGTCCTGGAGGCTACAGCATCGGAAGTAGCGGAACTGGAAGCATTGCATAAGAACGCAGAACAGAGAACAGCGCAGTCAGCACCCCCTGGTTTCGTTCCTGCCTCACCCTCAATCTCACTTGTGGACTTGGAGTTGGGAGAAGAAGATCATAACGAGGAAGAAGAGTGGGAAGACACTGAAGATAGAGGTATGTACGAAAAAATAGATAGTCCCTTTGCATTCCTTCATTCCACGCCTTGCCTTTCACGCATCTCACTTGAGCGCTCTTTTTTGTATACTTTAGAGGCTAGCCTTCGCCCTAAAGGGCGAACATCGAAGCTGAGAATCTGCTGAGCGTAGAAACAAACAAAGCAAAAACATTAGAAGGATCGAGAGGTCTTCCTCCATTATTTTTTGGCTACTGTCCTGGAGAAATTAACCGCTTGAGTGTCGCCATTACTCGCGAGCCCTACCTGTCATTATAGAGAGTCATTACGACTCACAGGACGCACATCCTCAGTGAGCATTATGTCGTATAACATTTCTCACATTGCCAACTACACAGCGCGATTTCTCTGTTTAATTGTGACTCCCATAGTTACTAACGCGCAGCATTGGCACGAGATCTCTGTCTGCGGTACAGGCGGGTATGGCAGTGTAAACCTCACAGGCATTTACCAGAGCACACTCGTTGAGCACGAGGAATCTGGGGATTTCGACCCAACGGCCATCCTTCGCGCACAGAATTATGTTGCTGAGATCGGAAACAGAACTGAAGAGGTCGCAGGGCACGAGGGCGATCTCTCAAACGAGGACTTCATTCAAACTGTCAAAATTAACCGTATGAACAAAGGTGACCGCAGTAAATTTTCTGACAGAGAGATCGGGGAAGCCACGCGTCAAATTACTCAGTTGCTGGAGCGCCTCTGCCTTGACATCTCTCACCTCTCTGTCAAAGGACTAGATAGGCCCGAGAAAGAGACCGTAGATAACAAAGACCCCTTCATTCTAGTACGTGTTAAATCGGAAAGTGAGGCCAGAGCAATCCTTGAGAAGGCAGTTTTTGTCATTCACGATCGCCGCTACGTCGCTTCACCGAAATCCAACAGGCTCGTGAGATTCAACGTCAGCTTTGTTGCAGCAGCGGCTAACTTGCAGGTTTCCACGGACAGAATTGTACGATTTCTCAACGGCACAGTCCTCTCAGAATTTGTCAGCAGAATTGTGTACGTGCAATCTTTCAGTGAAGACATCAGAGGTGGCACCCGCTTCGTCCGCAGATTCTATGCAATCCTGAGACCTCCACTAGGTCCCACATTTGAGCCAGCGGTTCTCGATCCTAAAAACCCCGAGCACTCAGCTTACTTCATTCCCACTCAATACGTGTTCGATCCCACGGGGATAGTTTACATTAAACAGTGCAGTGCGTGGGAGTGCCGAAAGTGCTTTCCATTGAACCAAAGATATGGCCACCAGTCTAGCATCTGTGACTCCCAGACAAAAGGTAAGGGCAAAGGAAAAGGCAGAGGCAGAGGCGAGGGTCTTGATTCCTCGGCAGGCATCTCGGGCACAGGATCACGTGGTGCGGCATCCGCTCGGTGGGAACAGAATCGAGCAAGAGCTGCGAAAAGAAAGTCTGAGCCTACATCACAGAGCCCCGCCTACAAACACGCCTCAGGCACTGAGAGAAGGGAAGAGATTGCCACTGCTGCCAGGCGTGGGGGTGCTGACATCTCAGATAGATACTAAACATTCCTTCCTGTCAAAGAACTGCAGAAACTCAGGTGCCAATCTTCTTTGTCTCAGCTGACACAGCTGCAACACTCTCTCAATCGGTCTTGATCCTGGTTTTTTTAGCTCCATCCTTTTTACAGGTGATAGATCCTGACACAGCTTGATATGGTTAAGTTGTTTACACATCCCATTAGAGTTGTCTCAAGCCTCAAATTCCTTCTCATGTTCTCTCTTACGTGCCTGTTTGCTGTTCACTGTGCTAATTCCAAGAAACCGCTCAGCCCTGTTTGCCTCCCTGAACCTGATTACTGTGTGGTAATTTATGTCAGCAGTAGTGGGCAGCTAGAAACCCTCACACAGCAGCCTGTCAACTATACACATATAGCTGTGCACCACACGGAACTGTATGTTAACTTAAACTGCTTTCATGGAAACCATATTTTCCAGTTTGATAGTCTGTCAAAACAGACCGTTAACATTAACTACACTTATGATAACTACAGAAAACAGTTAGATAAAGCAACACACAATATAGTCAAACTCATTTTTTGCCTTAACCGATACGGCAATGCAAGCACTGGAAACCGTTACCATAAAGTCCGCATAACTTACCCGATGCCGTTCGTTAACTTAACACAATATATATATTCTGTCAGCGACTCAAATATATACACAGAAGTCACTAAACAAGTTGCTAACTTAACTAGTTTCTTTGACAACAATAAATGCTGGTTCGTTAGTGTGACAAAACAGCCCGTTAGCATAATATACACTTCTGAAAACTTAAGAAGACAGTCCTCAAACCGAACGCGGCGGCCTGTGAACTTAAAACAACAATATGACAACTTAACCCACATATTTGCTAACTTAACATGGCAGACGGATAACATATACCGATACGGCAATGCAAGCACCAGAAAGAGTTATCATAAAGTCCGTATAACTTACCCGATGTGGTCCGTTAACTTAACACAACATAACTCAATGAAGTGCCTAGCTGACTTAATAATACAGCCTGTAGACAGCACAATATGGCTCTTAGTAACTTTATTACGATGTGCAAATAACTCGGTAAGTTTAATATCACTAACACGGTGCTCGGAAAGCAACAAGCGGTTAACTAATAACTTAAATAAACCCATATACTTTCCGAAGCGGTTTGCTGCTAACCTGAAGCGGGCCGCGGCAAACTTAGCCTGGTGTTTAAACAACTTAGTACTGAATGCAATACACCGTAATAGAAATGATAAAAATATTTTACGAGAGACCCGGGGGCACGAACACATGATTCTAGGGGAAAAGGCGGCTATAAGCACCAAAATAATAGGAAACCCTAACCTCTCGAGTCGATACCTAGGGAATATGGGACGGTTAGAGGTGCGTAGGAGTAAAATTGGGCGAAAATATTTCACACAATGCTTATATATGACAATAAGGGATAGTAGGGAAAAAATAAAGGAAAACGGACAACCTTGGACCGGAAGCGAATTGCATGAGGCACAATTCGCTAAAAATCGAAATTTTGCAAAAAAGAGCCTAGAACCAAAAAATTTCAGGGAAGGGACCCGAGGACATATACGAAACCATGTGCGAAAGAGGAATGCCCAAATAAACGATATGGTAGCTGAGGGGAGGCAACAAGTGGGTGTAACGCGTAACACGGAGAGCACAATAATGCTCAGAAGCCACGGGAATGGGGGAAGCAAGGTGCGCACTGTCAGACTGATACATAGAAGACTAAACCTTTCAAACAGATACATAGAAGTCACTAAACAGGTTAGTAACTTAACCAGTTCCTATGCCACCAATAAATGCCGTTTTGGTAGTGTGACGATACAGTCTGTTAGCATAATATACACCACTGATAGCTTAAGAAAACAGTCCTCAAACCGAACTCGGCAGCCTGTTAACTTAAGGCAACAATATGTCAACTTAACACACATATGTGTTAACTTAACACGGCAGTCTGATAACATATGTCAGACTGATAACTTGACACACTTTCATGTAAACATAACACACATGTATGAAAATTTGATGCGGCAGCCTGTTTGGACCGCAGAAAGCCCAAAGCGGCACGAAGATAACTTGATATGGGCTACAGTAGACACGTTACGGTTTGCAAAAAATTTAACACGGTATGCAGATAACTTTACACAACACTTAATAAACTTTAAGTGGCACGCGGTCCTCTTAATAAAAGCAACAATAAACTTATTATGGGACGGAGATAACTTAACGCGGTTCACTAAAAACATAATATGGCCCTTAGATAACTTAATACGGCTTGCAAATAACTCTATACAGCTTACTGCAACCTTCAAACCGCATATAGATAACTTAATACAGTTTGCAGGTAAATTAATACGGCTCATAGTTAAACTGATATGGCCTGAAGAAAACTTAAACAAACTCATAGACGACCCGATGAGGCCTGCTACTAACATTAAGCGGTCTATGGTAAACTTATCGCGGCTTCCAAATAACTTGAAATGGAATGCATTTTACCTCAAAATACGGGCTGCTAACTTAACACAAGATATGTATCTTATAGTAAGCCCAGCACGGTCCGAAATATATTTTAAATGGAAATAAAAATAGATAAAGACATAAGCGGCAGCATAATTATGACATATTACATAATGAGACACCTCTTGAGATGTGAGGAAAATATTATTAAAACACGAGCGGAACTGCAAACAACCACTTACGGGCCCACTATCATGTGTTTTCATTTAATGGCGGGACTCAGCAAAATGAAGTTGAACCCTAAACAATATTTCCCGGGACCTAGAGTCATAATACACCTAGCCCACAAGAGACCTAAGGCCTGCAAAAGGATAAGCAAGAGCGCCTTGAAATACATGATTCAAAACCCCAAAATGGCATGGCTTTGGGAGAGGACACGGACCCAAAATACTAAGAAATCAAAAATGAAATCACCTCTAAGAATAATGAAACATAAAACCCACCACAAGAAGGATAACGATACCAAACAACATAATATGCCTGAACCTGAGCAGATGTTAAGCGGTGGAGCAAGCACCGAAGATAATGCAGTAGATGAAACTAAAATGGCCACGGAATCACTTTTTTCAGAAAAGGGGTGGTTAAATGCAACTCATGTTGGTGATGCAATGAAAATACGGGACCCGAGTACCATAGCCCCTATGGACCTTACAGACATGATGCTAAAGATGACAGGGGAGGACCAAAAACTCACACAACTTATTAATAGCAGACTCAAGAAATATGGCCACACACAAATAGGCGTGTGTGACAATATACATTGGCGTCTTATAATGATCCGCTTATCATCATCCGGGAAAATAGAAGCTTACATATATGACCCCTTTGGAGATAAAGCCGAAAGAGAAACCATTAATATGATTGAGGTAGCACTCAAAACCTGGCTGAAAATTTTCATAACCATTACAGAATATAAGGAATCCACAATTACCATTAGCAAGGATACATTTCAAACAGATACATATAACTGTGGCACATGGGTAGCAAAAACCGCCTTCAAATGGGCACAATGGAACAGAGGTTCGCACCAGACCTCATTTTTCGAGTACCTAAAATCTGATTTATGTAGTGGGGAGTATGGCGACAAAACAATGCAAAAGGAAATACATAAATACCGATTAGAAATGAGGAAAGAAATAGGACTGCTGGCCAAGAATACCCGCAACACACTGGAGCTCAAACACTTGGAGCACGCTGGAAACGACGCCGCAATCAGCGGCCCAAATATGACCTCACCTTCCCACCATATCCTCACACGTAGAGGTGCCACACCTAAAAAGCAGATAGAAACTCTGATAGAAACTTTTAGACTGAAATGGAAGACACACACCACTAATGAAACAATTGTTTCAGAAGCCATCGAATCGCATAGGAAATATCACCACACCTCGAGCACGGATAACACCAACATTCAAATCCATCTTCTTGTGACTAATGACATATGGTCAACTGCAGTCCACATCATTCCAGAAAGAAAGATTATTCACTGTGAGTTTGATATCTCTAACAATAAATACCAGAAAGACATTTTCACACTTCTCCCTCAAGACCTAAGTGTGCACCGCATAACCTTGAAACTGGGAGTACATCCGAATAACATGGGGGTTTTCAATTTTACACTAGCCCACAAAGCCTTTCACATCTTGCACAACACTAAATTCTTCTCAGCAGCACAATTAAACAGAGACCTACTATACGAACTTGAAAACCTAAATATTAGAATTCTACCACAAACGGGCAGAGAAGCTAGGATAATCAAACACGAAAATAACAAAGCCATTTCGACCATACGACAATCACTGAGAACTCACCTTCCGAAAATTGATGCACATCCAACAAAGCCAAATTCTGAAAACAAAGACTGTAAATCCACCCACACTGCTTATAATCACCTCATCTCAGGCAAAGGAAAGCCTTCTTGTGAAACCCACACATATGGATACCGCAGGAAGCACTCTCATAAACAAAGAGAATAATCCTTAAAACCAAATGCACAAACAAAATCTTTGATATTGAGAACATTTATGACGCAGATGGCAGATGCATACTACAAAAAGCAAAACACAAAAGCGCCATGAAACAGTCGGAAGAAATAGACCGACTCACAAAACTACAACTAGCACAACACTCTAACAATTTGATTATAATGGGTATGAATATGAGAGGCCTCCGACACCACAAAGAAGATAAAGACAGTTTAATCAAATTAGAAACAATCTGCAATCTTTTAATTGACGGACGGGCTGATATAATATGTATATCAGAAACCAAGGTAAATACTGAAAACCTTGCATTAATTAAAACCCTAATGACACAAAAAGGAATCCAATTTCGCACGTCTCATGTAAATGAAAGAGCTTCCATTGGTTCCATGATCCTATGGAATCCGAAAAGTTTACCACTATCCACCTCGATCACCACAATCGATGGAGATGCAAAGAGAGCAGTAATGACCAAATTTTCAGGAAATAACGGTTTTGAGCTCTACATAGCCAGCGGTTATATGAATGATGCTACACTAGTAGAGGAACAAGTGGAATTATATGACACACTTACTGACTGGGCAGGGAAGGCAGGAAATAATCCAAAAAAGGCCTACGTAGAGATAGGTGACAAAAACCGTACCATTACCCCAAATCAGCGGGTGTCAGGTGGAAGTTACATGTCATATCAAGAGCATGTCGAAAAGAATAAGCATCTTTTAACTTATTTCAACAATGACAGATGTTCTCTTAATGAACTGATAATGGACCGTAATCCAAACACGGAAATTTTCACACATGTCATATCCAAAAACTCAAAAGCAAAACTCACCCATATCATGGCCAACACAACTATGGCAGAAATGGCAGTTAAAACAGGATGGACGGAGGAAAACCCTTATATCATCTCCGACCACGGGATAGTATGGGCTGAATTTAAGCTCCCTCAAAACGACACCAAACCGGAGATTTCTACCGATACAACTTTGCCAACACTTAGATTTAATGGTGCCAAGGAAACCACACATGATGAGTACCCAGGGTACCCAATTAGAATGACAAACAAAAATAAGGATACAAAAAGGAAAATAAACAAGAAAGATATTGTACGGGACTTCTCGAAGCAAACGGATACAGCACAAATGAACTTGTGCACGCGTGCATCAATAAAAACAAAGCTAGAGCCGCTATCAGCACCATCAAGGGTGACACCACTGATCTCGATCTTAAACGGGATAATACTGACGGCAGCCCCATAACAGTGAGCAAGCTCATAGCTAAAAATAAAGAGACAGACACCATAGAACAATGTCTAAAATGGCACAACAAACCCAAGGAATGGTGGATTCACCTTAATAGCCCATGGCATGCAGCTCACTTACTCTCTAGAGGAAAGGGGATGCCGGAAGGTGGTCTAAACTTAGGCCATAACGACAAAGATAACATCTGGCATATAGGTTCGCCTCACCTTCTAAATAAGAAAGATGTAAATGCCTATCTCAAACGACACCTTTCATTCAGCTCACTGGAAGTTAAGAAAATCACGAAATCCTACACAGATGAGCACATGACCAGCTGGAATATTCTTCTACAACCCCATATGCCTGCTAAATTCTGGAACCTGTACGGATCTGAGATGCATTCGGAAAAAATAGACTGCACCGCCCATCTATTTCAATACGCTACAGGCTGGGTGTCTTACACTGAAAGACTACATAGCACACTCGAAATGGAAAATGGATCGGAAGCAACTAGAAACGGCGGCACTGGCCTCAAGGAAATGCACCCTGACGCGACATGGGATACCCTGCACACACTGGCACATCAGGCGGCAAGTGACGCCTTTGGCACCAAGAATCTGAACAAAACTGGGAGGTCCGAAAAACCATCAGCAGTATCTAACTATATATACAAATGGCTAAACACAGTACGCCGCACCATCAAATATTTGGATACAAGAACTCATGTTAGCAACATTCCAAAGCAAGCCAAAAAGGCTGCCCGCACGCTACCGTTTGCCTCGCTCCAACCCAAACACAATGAAGCAGCAGCCACATGGGGATTACGATTGCATGAAAATTATGTAATAATCAGAAATGCTTTTCAGAAAAGCAGAGACACAGACATTGAACGACGCAAACTCCGAGAAAAAGAAGCCCTGCAGCATCTTTTCTCAACTAACCTTTCGAGGTTTCTAGACACAGTCATGGGAAAGATGAAACCTACTGAAAAAGGTGCAGCCGCAACCCCAGGTAGTGATGGAAAGATACCTGAGACAAAAACAGAAAGACTAAACACAACACTAGATGAATACAAAAATAAAAAATTATTTTCTACTAACCCGACTGAGCCAGATGAACTCCCTCAGTGGCTTACTGACATTCTCAAGGATAGCCCTAAAATTCCCGATACGGCTGCCGCGAGACTATTGACAGAAATCACGCACAAAGAACTCCAACAAGCATACTCGGACTGTGGTATCTCTACAGCACCAGGACCCTCAGGGATGAGATACTCGCAGTGGATCAAGGGCCCAGAGAATTTTCAAGAGGTTACTGTCTCACTTTTTAACCACATTCTTATAACTGGGAAATTTCCAAAGAGTGCAAAATCTGGAGTCATCCTTCCAATCCCTAAAAATCCCTCTGCACCATGTACAATAGATAATTCTAGACCCCTCACAATGTTGGAAACGGGTCTTAAACTATTTAATACAATAATTGCTAACCGTCTCAAAACAATACTTAACACCCACCCCATTCTCTTTCCCATTCAAGATGCCTTTCTTCCGAATAAAAACATAGATGACTCACTCCAAATTCTGAATGAAGTAATTTCGGATGCCAATAGATACGACAAAGACCTCCACGTAGTTTACCTGGACCTCAAACAAGCATTTGACAGAGCTGAATTCTGGATGAGCAATTTAGCGCTCAGAAAGTTGGGACTCCCATCACAAATAATCAACATCATCTCAGACATTACCAATGATGCCTCTAGAATGGTACTCACCGAAGAAGGCCTCACGGATGAATGGTCCCTAGAATGTGGAGTTCCTCAGGGAGAAGTTTTGAGCCCACTAAGGTTTGTAGCCATTATGGACATTCTGGCAATTTGGTTAGCAAAAAGAGCAAACGGTGTAAACCCGACAGGAACCACATATGGATATGAACTGAACTCGGAACGCCATAGACCAGACAAACCAGGAAATAATGTTATTCCTCCCTCCCAAAACCTATTAGAAAAGGACACCACTTTAAATATCTTTGCACGGTTCTTTTGTGATGACATCATTCTCGTGGGGAAAACTAAAGACGAAGTTCAAGACATGCTAGGTATAGTTAATGAATTTATGAGCTTCATTGGTATTCCCATCAATGTTAAGAAATCCAAATACTCTTACAGAAAGCGCATCAAACCTCAGGGCAAAACAGTAACGCGATATGACCTGTCCGATGATTTACTCATCTCAGGGGGTCATCTGGAGCCCAATACAAATGACTCAAGTCCTTCCATTGATTCGAAATGGATACCCCCTGAGTCACCAGAATTCCTCGATTTCTCCAACAGCAAAGAGGTAAACAGATATCTCGGAGTATGGTTTGCACTAAATGGGGAATGGGACAAACAGGCGGAAATCCTTATCGACAGACTGAAATCTACCTTAATATCCATCCAACTGCAACACGTGACTCTACACCAGCTAAGATATGTTATAAATGCGGTTGTAGTTCCGAGGATGGCATACCCCCTTAAAGTTACCTCAGCAATTGCCAACTCCTCAAAGAATGTCGCAATTGAATTAGACAAAATGATAGCTTCGTTTATAATTAAATATGTGGGCTGCCCAGTTGACACCAATCACCAAATAATCTGGACAGCAGTCTGCCAAGGCGGGTACGGTATTGATAGTGTCTTTGATGTTGTAACCGCGTCGTGTATTACCGAAACTATGAACACCCTGTGTTCTGCGGATGAACACGAATATTGGCAACACAACCACACGGACCGTATCACTGATCCCCACCTCATCTCACTATACCGTAGAAACAGCAATCTATGGCTTAAAATAATAATTCAAAACATGAACAACGAAATGGGTAAAAATGCCATCTCGGGTTTCCCCTTATCACACTATGCAACCTACAGTCACACTAAAGACAAACGCTTTAACTGGTTTAGGCGTACAGGTCACATTATGGCAAAACTTGGATACGCTATCGACTCTAAAAATTACCCTGAAAATGAAGCGGGTGAAACCACATTAATCACCACCCTTCCCAGACAACTCTACATGTCGAGGAATGTTACCTCCGCAATACAAAAATACAACCTCAAGCACACAGGTTCCTTTCTAACTCCCTGCGGTGGAATGTTAAAAAACTGGCAAGAAAGTAAAAGCTTTTTCAGGCTGAATGGTAATAGACCCCCTGGATGGCTAACCGAAATCGAAAAGGAAATGCTTCAAAACCCTGTAGATTTGGACCCACAGGCTAGATATGTCAAGAAACAATATAGAGACAACATAGTACCCCCCGACACGGGTGAATTTCATTGGAAAGGAAATGGTGACCGAAATTCCATCTCTCTTATTGAACAAGGCTACAATTCAAGCAATTGCAATATCTTTATGGCAGGAAAGATTGACCAGTAAATTAACAGGTTGAGCAACAGCTCCTCCAAATAGTTACTTCAAGTTAGAACAGCCTCCAAAATGGGCAATATTCAAGTCTTATACTTTCAAGGCGCGCAGTTCATATTCTCTAATCGATCTGTCCCATGTCGGCTGGCATATCATCATCTGCCACCTATACAAATCCTAATCAGAGAATCTGCATTTGGACAATCCTAATCAAGACAGTTGATTTCATTGTCCCTTGCTGATCTTTGCTTTCTTCCTACGAGGAGCCACGTCAAGCCCTTCTTCTTCATCACTGTCACTTCTTATGGAATACTTCAATTGAGTTATATACTCATGTGTCCAACATCTCGGATATTTCCTAGGTTGCCTCTTCGTCTCTTCAGACACCCCAGCCTTATTCTCACCCATTGAAGTCAATCCAGTATCTGACCCATAAGGTTTCTTCGGTGGTGCATGAACAGTCTCCACCACAGAGGCTGGGGCATCCTCAGATATGGCCTCAGACTTCTGCTCGGTAATAGGCTGATCATCGGGCTGAACAGGTGAGGTCGGGGAGGTGCCCTTTGGTACCCAGTGAAGTTCACCCTTCTCATCCATGATCAATTGCAGTCCCAGTCTCTTCAACCTTCGAGCTTCAGCTTGTTCTTCAGCATCGTCAGCTACCAAGTCATCGAACTCGCTGACGTCATCCTCGGTGTCATCATATTCAGGCGAAGTTGGCTCCCATTTCGGACTGGCAGTGTCCATGTCATATATGACACCCGCGTCATCTTTGTCATCCGAATCTGGTAGCTTCTCCTTACTGTTAGTGACACCTGCGTCATCATTGTCATCAGAATCTGGTAACTTCTCCTTACTCCAGGACACAGCGCCTGTACCCGAATCTTCACTGTTCGTAGACGCTGAGTGTGTAGGCTTACGCCCCTTGTAGGGAATTCCATGATATTCGTCATCGTCAATCACAATCGTCGGATTCCAGTACGCGATCCCAACGCGGCTGATCGGTAATGAGAATGGCGCTACCGGCGCCTTCAACTGAGTGGCGTCTTCTAGAAACCAGCCGCCGCCCCTATTACGCTCCCAGCGGCGTAGCGCACCAGAAGGGTGTACGATAATATGCTGCCAGCTATAATCAAGTCCAGGCTTTCGCTCCCCATAGTACGAAGTCAATGGCTCGGGAGTCCCCTTCCGAGCCCATTGCCATCTCACTGCCCCAGTATGCATAAATACAATATGCCAATCGAATGGCTTGGCCGGGCTATTGTTCCCTGGCACAACTCCTCCCCTCTTAGCTTGTTAGTACAAAGAGATGATAACTCAGAGTCATTTGTACAGCAGCTAAGATCCAGACACAGATCAGCCATGCGTATGGATGCGTGATATGCTTTTCTGATCGAACAGGTGCTCGAAGAGTTGACGAAGCAATCCAGCGGGCAGAGGGTATACAGCAGTGGAAACTCCCGCCCCTTGTTGCCCTGGATGAGGTCCCAGTTGAGCAGTTTCCGGATGTAATCCCAGAGTCTGTTGGTGAAGACAAGGAGTATCCATCGTGCAGTACCGTAGATCCACTGGAGGAGGCGACTGCGTCCAGATGCAAGTAGGCTTGCGATAGCCAGTACCATACATACAGTAAGAGCAATACAACGGGGTAGGTAACCGGCGAACTACGGGTCGAAATCGCAGCGCAAAGGGAAACCTGCCCATCGGATTTTCCATAAACCAATGCTGGGGTTTGAGAAAGTCAAAAATTTGGAGCGTTCGTCGTACACAAGCATCAGCCTGTCGCAGTTGTCGCACCCCAGTGGTCTTAGCCTGACTGTATTCGGTGCACGGTGGACTAGCCCAGATGACGTCAAAGTAACCAGGTGCGTAACGCTTGAAGTCCCAGTCCTGAACCTTCTCAGCGTAGGTAGGTTGCCAGCGAGGATCATGATCGACGGTGACCACAGTGCTCTTCGGATAACATGACATGAAACTTCTCTCCACACTTCCTGTACCACTGAAAAGGACTAGTAGTCGCAACTCGCGTGTCGAGACCCCAGAGCCCAGAAGAGCTAGATGCGTCACAAAGGCGTCAGCGGAGCGACAGTATTGTTCCCAAGGTAGGCAGTTGTCCAGAGAAGTGAGTTTTCCTTCATCAGAGGTGTCCAGGAAAGTTAAAGCTCCGACGCGTTCCCGCCTTTGCTTCCGCTGCATTCTGACCTCCTGTAAGGCTTTTTCCCGGGCTTGTCCTTCTCGTGATAGTCTCAGTTGTTCGAACTCCGTGAGCTGTTCGAGTTCACCCCGTAGTTCAACGACTCACGGGTCTTCCAGGAGTCATGAGCATTAGAGTACCCAGTCCAGCGAACCAGAAATTCTTCTACTTCCTTGCCTCCTTTCATAGGTTTCACTCTTCGAGCCAGAATCTTAGACACATGGGTCTGGGATTGTCCATCCACGAGAACCTTGGCAGGAGTAGGTATTTGTCGACGCAGCGCAAAGGCTTCATCCGCGGTGCGGTATTCCTTGAGGCGATGCTGCGCAAAAACATCGTGGATACGCCATTTAGGGGGTAACTTGAGCCGGTAAGCCACCGGAGCACCTCTGTCAATTTCGGGTAGCTCTCGCTGCTGGTCGCTGAAGAACCTCTCGGTGATGGGTAAGGGCCCGTGCCAGCGAGGTCCCAGCTTCCTGAAGGATTCGCGGTTCATGATATTTTCCGTGAGATGCTTGGCATCTACCCAGACCAAGTCTCCCAACTGAAAGGATTTGGCGGTGTGACGCTGGTCAAACTGATGTCGCTGGCGTTGCTGTGCCAGTTCTAGCTTAGTGCGGGCGTCCTCTAGTTGAGCCGCGAATTTACTAGCCATCTCGTGTGCCGTACCTTCTCCACCCTTACGCTTGGAGTGTTGTCCAGCCGCCGCTTGCAGGAACAAGTCCAGTTGCGACATAGGCGAGTGCCCCAAGACCAACTCAAACGGGGTAAAGCCGGTTACATCGCTCCGCGTATCGTTTATGGCGAACTCTACGTTGGCACACCACAAATCCCAGTCCTCTGGATTGCTGCCTACGAAGGACCTTAGCATGTCTTCTACCACGCGGTTGGTATGTTCAGCTTGTCCGTCCGAACGAGGGTTGTAAGGCGTGGTGGAGGCCACTTTAGTTCCCATAAGTCTCATCAATTCCTTCCACATAGCATCCTGAAAACGAGGGTCGCGGTCAGAGACAATCTTCATAGGGGTGCCATGTAGTTTCCAGATGTGGTCGAAGTAGATTCGAGCGATAACCTCAGAGGAGCTGTCCTGGAAGTTCAACGGGATGATGTGAACCATTTTGCTGAGCTTACATGTGAAAGTAGCAAAGGCATCGTGATTCCGCGCCGTGACTGGCAGTCCAGTAACAAAGTCCACACTGACCACTTGCCATAGTCGCGTAGGAATAGTGTGTGGGTTCAGCAATCCATCCGGGTAGGAATTTCTCGGTCGCACCGCTTGACAGATAGTGCAAGATGAAACCCAGCGTCCCACATCTTCTGCTGCCCCTTTCCACCAGAAGCGTCGCAGTACTCGTTCCAGAGTTTTGTCCCTGCCCGCGTGTCCAGCTGAAACAGATGCATGCGCCTCTTGCAGTACTACCTCACGGAGGGGTGAATCTTCTCCCAGTACCAACTGATAGCGCCCAGCGCTCACCCTCCACAACACATCTCCCACTACGCAGAAGTCACGAGTGCGTTGATGCGGAGCTTCTTGGATTTCCTTCCTTAAAGTCTGGAGGGGACCAGGTCGCCCATATTCCGCTTGCAGCGCTTTGAGGAACTGGCCTCCTGATATCTGCTGATGCAGGTCTCGAACGCTGGCCGCTTCTCCAGTACGCACGATAGGAGGGGGGAACTCGTTTTCCTTTCCCGCTTGACACGCTGTCGAGCTGGCGGGGCGTACACCACTAGCAGGGGCCAAGGCAGATCCAGAAGGGCTCCATCCGGGGCGGCGAACATCTGCACAGGTTCTCCTTGAGCGTCATGGGTAGGAATAATGTACTCCACTCTCATTCCCGCAGATCTGAACAACTGCCGCCACTGTGGCATGCGAGATTGAAAGTCAGGAAGGACGAAGAGAGCTGAAGTATTCTCAGGGTCCAGACGCCATTCTTCCACATATTTCCTCAGTACGGCCTCGATGGTCAAATGGTTGGAGGAGAAGGGAGGATTACACCAGACGTTCAACCCTCGCCAGTTTTCCTTCAAGCAGTCCGTCCAGTAGCGGTTGACCTGACGATTCTTTCCTCCCAAGTCGCAACAGGCGTCCACCTCGAAGGGTCCATATTCTTGACTCAAGAAGTCGAACATGTCCGCCCGGAACTTCCAGTCCTGTCGATCGCTGGGCTCCAGGAGTCTGGTTGAAGCCTCGCTGCACTTCGGCGTTGCTGAGAAATCAACAGGGGTCTTCCTGGGAGAAGGGGGTGAGGATGCTGTCAGTTTGCCAGAGCGCGTCTGAACTGCCAGGGTGGCTTTCTCGTACCCAGTTTCGGCCAGCTGCAGGGTATGTAAGGCGTCCATCCAGAGTTGAGGGGAGTCCATCCAGGTGAGAGTCCCACTGTACGCGAGGACTGGTTCAGGCTCTTTGGTCTTGGCGCTGTTGGACTTGCGCTCCTTCAACTTGTTGGGATCTACCACTCCCAGGGGCGCGCGTCCTTGGCGGGACTCTTTACCAGCTGCAGGTCGAAACTTGCTGGCAGTGTCTGCGGCCGAGGGAGGTCGCTGCGGTTTCCCAGTAACCGGATGCACAAAGCCAGCTTCTACCAGTCCTTCTCTCGCGGAAATTTCCTTGTAGTCGGGTCGCCTGGACAGAGCGTCTGGAACCCAGAGTAGCGCCCCAGGGATGTATTCCATCTCGGGTACCCCTACCTCCACTAGATCCATGTACCATCGGGCTTGGCGTCGGCTGAGAGGTTGTCCGGGTGCCATTAACCAGACTAGGGGCTTGTGGTCACCCTGCAATTGGAACTCAGTCCAGATGAGGTAGTGTCGCCAAGTTTGCGTAGTGCAGTGATGGAGAGCGCAGAGTTCTCTTTCGCCAGCATGGTAGTTCTGCTCGGCTCCATTAAACTGTCTGCTCTCAAAGGCGATAGGTTGCAATCCATTTCCTACGTCTTGCATCAGTACTCCCCCTAGTGCCACTCCACTGGCGTCAGTTTGTACCACGAAAGGATGCCGTCCTTCGGCCGCCGCTTTCATATCGGGTAGCGCCAGAGTGGGGGAAGAACATAGCGCCTTCTTAATCTCCTCGAAGGCCCAACGCTGCATGGGTCCCCATAGCCAAGCGACATCCCCTTTGGTGAGCTGAGTCAAGGGTTGTGCTACTTCAGAGAAGCCCAGCATGTACCGCCGGTAGTACCCAGCCAACCCCAAAAATTGGCGCACATGCGTGGCGTTTTCCAGAGCGGGCCAGTCCCTGATGGCGGCCAGCTTGTCATGTTGAGGTTGACTTCCTTCCCGTGAGATCACGTGCCCCAGAAAGCGTATCTGGGTCTGCAATAGTTGACACTTAGACTCTTTGAGGTAGATACCCTGGTTCTCACAGACTTCGAGAAATTGCTGGAGATGGGAAAGATGCTCCTCCAAGGTGTTGCTGAAGAGGATACAATCGTCCAGGAATATTCTTACAAAAGGAAGATGTCCCAGAGCGCGCTGCATGCGTCTCTGATAGCAGGAAGGACTGTTGGTCAACCCCATGGGCATCACCAACCACTCATACGAGCCATAGGGAGAAGTGAACGCCGTCTTTTCCACATCCTCAGACGCCATAGCCATCTGCCAGAATCCATCGACCGCATCGAAGGAGGAGAAGTACTTGGCCCCATGCATGGAGTCGAACAACTGCTGAATGTCGGGAAGTGGATATTTGTCCTTGACAGTCAGGCTGTTGATGGCTCGGAAGTCGCAGACCATTCTGAGTACTTCAGGTTTCCCAGGCTTGGGAACCATCAGCACTGGTGCAGCGAACGGACTTGAGGAAGGTCTGATGTAGCCCTTGCTCAGGAGTTCATCCAGGCGTTCTCGCAATTGAGTCAGCTCCACCATGGACATCTTGTAGGGCCTCTTAGCGGGCGCGATGCCATTCCATCCCTCTTGCAGTCTCACGTGGGCCACTTCATCTTTTCGCAGGGCGTCAAAGTTGGGCAGCGCTTCGCGAATTACTCGAGGTGAAAAGGACTCGATCAGCTTCTGAAACTTCTTTCTCCACTCGGGGAGATTGAAGGGTCCTCCAAATTCTCGCTGGTGGCCACCGCTGATAACATCGAAGTCCCTACCAGAGGTGTCGCATAGGCCACTAAGATGTCGTGGGGTGTCGCGGCACTGTCCATTCCCGCATATCTGCGCCGATAGGCTTTGATCTCCTTGGTCGCTTGAGCCGCTGATAACATTACCATCGGTTCCAGAGCCATCGCGGTTCTCTCGCCTTTGCGTGTAGGGCTACGCCCTGGCGAACATCCCCGTATCCGCACGGATTTGCCATGCTGGCGAAACTTGACTGATCCCCACCCATCATAGTCCAGCGTGACCGGCGAGAGGTGTCTCAACCACCTTCCTCCGAGTACAATGTCCACCTTGATGCCCAAAGGAAGTACTCGCATCTTGATGACCTCGGAGTAAGTCCCCTCGGAAGTCTCGGCGGTCAGCTTGCCGTAAGCGACTTGCGCAGAGGTCTGCACTGACCCATCCGCGAGGGTAACGTTCAGCGGCATCCCATTAGCGCGAACGGTGCGGTTCAATCTCTTGACGCACTCACTGTAGATGAATTCATCCGAGGCACCCGAATCCACCAGCACGCGCACTCGCTGTCCCTTCAGCAAGGCCCAGAACACCAATAGCAGCGTTCCCTCTTTGTCCCGAATCGCAGTCAGCTGACTGTTCTGGTTCCACATTACTTGACCATCGCGTCGCAGATGTGCACAGATGGCTGCTCGCACTGGGTGATGCAAAGGTACGCGCTGCTTAGACCGGATAGGTCTTGTGCGCGGTGGTGCAGGCTGCGAACGAGGATCCGGACCAAAGTACCATCCACCTTCCAGGTCGCGATCTGCTTGTAGCTGCCGCTCCTTAGCGCGTCGCTCTTGTCCCTGAGCGCGTCGTCTGGCGCGGCTCTGCGTGCGGCTTTCCAGAGGGTAAGAGCGAAGAGGTTGGATGGACATCTTCTCCTCCTCTTCCTCCCCAGCGCTATCTTCTGGTTCGGACTTTTGAGTGAACGAGGGGGGTTCTTCTTCCCGCGGTGCCGCCTGGGCGTTGGTGACGTTCGCTGGTGCTGCCACTGCTTCATTACCTTCCAGGATCGGCCGCAGACGATGGCGTTGCTGTTTCTGAATGGTCAGTAGCAGTTCCAGGTGGGTTTCCTCCTGGATGGTTTTCAGGGGAGTCGGCTCCACTCCTTCTGTCACCGTTGTCAGCACACTTGGATTGTTCTCCGATCTGGCGGCGGCCAGCTGTCGCTCCATCAACTGCTGCGTGAAGTTGAGCGACCGCTGGGAGTCCTCGAGGTCAGAAATGTCCCCAGAAGTTGCGGGCTGAGAACTGGATGGAGATAAGGTCAAATCCAGAGTTGTCGCAGGATTCGCATCTGATGGTTCCGCTGAGTCCAGGGAGAGTGAATCACCACTTGCTGTTGAGGGTAGAGCCAGGTGAGCAGCCTCCTCCGCCGCTTCCCTTTCTCGCTGGTTCCATTGGTGCACCCTGTATAGACTGCACCATGCGTCTGGAATTCCTACATCTCCACCAGAACCTGGGATAGTACCGCACTCGGTCTCCAGAGATAGCTGAACTGCTCCTTCGGTTATCGTTAGGTCAGGGGTGACCTTCCCATGCCATCTGTACCAGCGGCGGCGATATCTGCGCCACCCTTCTGGTACCCATGCATTTCTCCATTTCTCATTCTCCTTTACCAGCGCTGCCGCGGCCATGTGCTCCGGGTGCGTCATCTCTCTCCAAGCACGCGTGCGATCCGCCAGTGACTCTGCTCGAAGTCCTGGTGGTTCATCTCCCAGCCTCGTAACCTCTGCCTCATGCTGCAGTCGGTCTCGTACCGTCTTCGGAGTTCTGCTGCGAGGTTTTCCAGTGCGCTTGCGCGCTGCACTCGTAGTGCTCTCTGCGCTTAAGGACGCCCTCTCTGCCAAGGCTGGACACGCTGCTGGTCGAGACGTCGAAGGAAACACCTCAGGTCGAAGTTTAAAAGGTGGGGGTTCTGAAGCTGGGCCAGTTTTTGAAGTTCCACCCCCTTCCTCCCCACTGTCGTCCAGAGGGTGTGAAACCGCGGGTAGCGTTACATCCTGAATCCGCTGCCTCAAGGCTCGCATACGCTCCACCGGAGCTTTTCTCGGTACCCGCGGTCGAGGAGTGTTCCGCCAGGGGGTGTTGAGTGGGTTGAAGGTCCACTGGGTCTCCTCTTCCTGACCATCATCCTCATCCAGTGCTGCCAGTACTGATGCCTCAGGGTTAGGGTTAGGGTTAGGGTTAGGGTTAGGGTTAGGGTCTGTGGGGTCAACGCGGGGCGTTTCGCCACGCTCGCGTTGTGGAGCCCGACGGCGATCACCAGTTCCAAGGGAGCGATCTACACTGAACATAACGGGAGGCTTGGAGCGCTCAGGCGACGAAGTGGGTGACCTTCGTGGCGACCGCTGATGGCGCCGGGACACCAAGTGATGTTCTCGCCGGCCCTGCTCAGTGGAAAGGTTCGCTGTGTAAACAGCGGTACTGGTCAACGAGGGTGCATCCCGTAGGGTTCTGGTTCTGTCGAGATGGCGTTGTCGCCTCTGATCGGCAGACCAGGTGAATCCGTACCCTCGAGCGGCCAGAGGGTTGGGGGGTGGCGGAGGCTCCATCTGGATATTCCCCCGGTTGTGGGCGAAGGCTGTAATCCTTGCCCAGGGGCGGTTACCTATACCGCCCTGTCGCCGGCGTCCCGCCGGCAGGAAGACACTCAGTCCTCCTCTTCCGCAGATTGCTGACCCGAGGAGGACGCTGCGGCCGATTCCTCGTTCTGAAAATACTCCAGCGCTTCCGCTTCCTCTTCCAAATCCTCCCATTCTGTTTCCAGCGCTGCGATATGAGATTCATTTGCAGCGCGGCGGCGTGCCAAACGAGCTGGGGCGTCAGCAATCCAGGCTCGTTTCTTGGCCTCGTCGGGACAGTTAGCCCATAAATGGGAGTCAGAGTTGCAGACGTAACATCGGCGTGGCGGCCTGGTCAATCCCGCCGGGCTGGGCGGCACGGCGTGCTGCACCCTGAGGTCGGCGGGGTCGGGGTCAGTAGCATCTTCCTCCCCAGCGTCCTGCACGGCGTTAAGTCTGGAGGACGAGCGACCATTCCTCCAGGCAGGACTTCGGTTCGCAGGTGCTGAGGCGGGAGAGGTTCGTGCTGCGGTCAGAGCTTCACTGCGCTCCAATTTGGTGGCCACAGTGATGATATGCTGCAGCGCGGTGGATCCGGGATGATTGCTTTCCCAATCCGCTGGACTTTGCAGATCCAACCGATCCTCAATAAGGCGATCCATGACAGCTTGCTTCAGTCGCAGTCCAGACCAGAACTGATATAATAGCTGCTGTTGGCTGATGGCGTGGCAGTTGGGCATGGCGTCTGCCAATAACTGGACTACCTCGTGCCAGGATACCAGACGAGTAGCGAACAAACGCGCAGTCTCTTCTCGTCGCTGCGCCATGCGCATCACTGTCCCCGCTAGTCCTACCAGCGCGATGTCATCCAGTACGCTCCTGGCTACGTCGGCCAGGAAAGGCGCCAAAGTGGCGTAACGCCGGTTCCAGGCCTCCGAGTTCATCATTCCACCTTGCTTGAGAAAAGTTAGGGATCGCGGCTGTAGTTTGCGTTGAGCCACTTCCTTCAAGATCTCCGGCATGGTGATCATGGTTAGGTCTAGGCGATAAGCACTCATGCGACCCAGGGCGAAGGTGACTACGCCCATTGACAGAAAATTGACCAGCGCTTCAGAAAAAGGTGGAAGCGCGGCAATATCTGCGTCAGTGGTGATTAGGTCAGCGGAGGAGGGGTACATAGGAATGTCTCTGATCAGCTTGAGCACATCAGCCACTGTCTTTGATTCTCGGTAGACATCACTTGGGGAAGCCGCTCCCATAAGATCGTGGTGCCCTGGGAATTGAGAAAGGCGCTGGTCTACTGGCAGGAGTCCCGGGGCCGCTGGCAAGGAATTTCCAGGCGATCTGTACTCTGCTGCGCTGGGAACACCAGAGGGAAACCGATTGACGCCCAGTCTAGCCGGGACTGTGGCGGGAGTTGGTTGGTTGCCAGCCGCCATTCCTCTAAACAAGTACGCCTCGGAAGATGAAAATGCTGCCCAAATTTGGAGTCCCAGGGGGTCAAATTCTGTCAGCTCGGACTCTAAGGCATTTTCCGCGATGGTTACCCATGAGTACAAGGGCAGGCGTCTCTGCTGAGTTCCAGTACGGCTTTCCGCGCAACGCCGCGCTTCATCCACTTGCGTTTTCTCCACTTCCAGAGTGAAAGCGTCACTGTCCTCAATCTCAGTCAGGCGCACAGGAGTATGCACTGACCCATGCTGCGCCAGGTCTTGGATGTCCACTCCGATGTGCCGCATAGTCATCCAAATCCGATTGGTATCGGTTATGAAGTGACTGGCGCTTCCAGGCATGGTTGGCAGTCGGTAAGAGTATTGTGCCTCAGCGCCGTGGCTGACAGTAACTGCGGAGGAAGAGGACAGGTGATTTCTCAACCAGAAGGAGGCTCCTTCTAAAGTCCATAACAACACGTCTAGACGCCGGTGTCGTGGTTCACCATTGTCTGAAGGCGGGGGCGAGTTTCCTGGTGACGGTTGATCAGGCTCAGCGGAGTCAGAGGGCGATGAGCCGGTAGCCGGTGGATCTGGCTGAAATGGTGCCGGCGCCGGATGAGCCGGTGCCGGAGCCGGTTGGGCCGGTGCTGGAGCCGGTTGAGCCGGTGCGGGAACCGGTTGAGCCGGTGCTGGTACCAGCCAGGGACCTGATCCAGCTGCTGGCGCCGGTGCACCTGGTAAACCGCTCGCCCATCCTAAGGTGTGCTGGTAGGGCGTCATAGGTGGAGCGCCCACTGCTGGTAGAACTGAAGTCAGATGTGGATAGTGTTGGAGCACTTGCTGATGCAGATTTTGCATGTACTCTGATACCTCTAACATCATCTGATTCTGCATTAGGGATTGATGCTGAGAGTTCAGTGCGGGGACAGAGGCATCTGAGGGCGTTCTGGCTGAGGCGGGGTCAGAGAAGAGTGCTCTGCGCTGTTCTGCCAGGCGCTGCTGGTTCTGTTCCCATCTCTGATGGCGCCTCTCCCGGCGAGAAAGCTGGTTCACTGAGTCTGAGTTCAGAGGTAAGTTTCTGACTGGAATTCTGCTGAGGACATCTGCTTGAGAAGGGGGTTCGATGACTGGTAGGTTGCGGTTAAGATGCGGCTGGTAGGCTGCGAGTCCAATGCTACGCCTGAGTGCGAGGTCTGCGTAACTGACTGAGCTGACTGGCTGCTCCGTAGTTGTTGAGGTCAGCGAGGTAGTCAAAGGTCTGGACTCGCGGTTCAACAGGGACTCGGGCATATCCGTAGTTGTTGAGGTCAGCGAGGTAGTCAAAGGTCTGGACTCGCGGTTCAACAGGGACTCGGGCATATCCGTAGTTGTTGAGGTCAGCGAGGTAGTCAAAGGTCTGGACTCGCAGTTCAACAGGGACTCGAGCATATCCGTAACCGTAGCCGCCTCCGTAGTCGCCTGAGTCAGTGAGGGCGTCAGTGAAGTTGCCTCGTTGTCTATCTCGGACTCGAAAGTCACCGATAACCTTGCCATAGAGTCACCGATCACCTTAGGTTCCGTAACGGTATCGGTAATCGGTGAGGTCAGCGAATGCCCAAAACATGCTATGCTTATGTGGCGTGGGCCACCTGTCAAGCCGGAGCCACCTGTCCTCCCCGCTGCCCCCACCTCCCCGTTGCTTGTTGAGGAGGGAGTTGGATGCATTGAGTGTGCCATGAGTTCGCCAGCCATGCTTTGGTGCGTGTCCTCTGACCTCCCCGCTGCCCCCACACCCCCTTGGTTAGGGCGCGGAGTCCAGGCGAGATTCTCACCCGGCTGCTGGCGCTTTCGCCAGTTGGCCACATCAGAGCGGGAAGGAAATTGACGAAGTCCTGGTTTCTGCTCATTCGCCTCATTCTGCATGTCCTGCTCACATGCTGCAATTTTGACCTCGGTCATTTCGCGCACGGCGATCGGGTCGCGAGGTGGTCGGTCAGCCGGTAGAGGTTGTCCCACAGAGGCTGCTCCCGCGGACTCAGCCTGAAGCGCGTTCTCGCTGAATGGCGTGGGCAGCTGGCCGTGCGGGGAGGTCATCACCGTAGCTCCAGACCAAGTGTGTGGAGTCCTGTAGGGGTTCAAAGGACTTCGCGGTCTTGGAGCTGGAGGACTCATGTCGCGCGTCCGTGGTGGGCTCCTGCGGCGCGGCGGTGGCGGGGTCCGGTCTCGAGTCCGAGGCGGGCTTCGCTGGCGCGGAGCTGGAGGGCTCAGGTCGCGGCTTCCTGGCAATCGCAGGATGCCAGGGGAAGGAGAGGTCAAGTTGACATACCGCTGGGGAGTCGCCCTCATGTTTCGCCCTGCACCCGGGGTGTCAACAGTCAGCACCCTTGGTGACGCCGCTCTTGCATGACGCAGGGGCGGATTAGGGCGCGGTTTAGGTACCGTTACAGCCTCCTCCAGGGAAGGTGTCACACAAGCGGTTCCAGAGTCCAGAGCCAGAGGAGTCACGCTGTTAAACTCAGGAGCATCAGCTGACAGGGTCGACTTCTTCTTGGGTATCAGGAAGCTTGGCGCACCTGCTGCTGTCGCAGCCTGTGGCGGCTGACCCGGAGAGGGCGCCTTGTAGGTGCCCTTCGCCCCCTTGCCAGTGGTTCCAGTGGCTGCAGCACCTCTCGTGCTGCGCTGGCTGGCCTGTCGTCCCCTTGTACGCCTAGGAGTCGACGTAGGCGACGTTGGAGGTGAGCGTCCCGTGTTAGCGTTTTGCATCATGTCGAAATTAAGAGTGACAAAGTGCAAATCTGACCGTTGGGGAAGTCAAATCTGTCCAATTTGGCAAATCCCCCCAGAACACTCAGAAAAATATTTCCTTGTAGCAGTGGAAGTCGTGGTGAATAACGAAATATGCTTTCCAGAGTGAAATGCAAGTTTTGGTGGCCAAATTTCAAAAAATGGAGTGTCGATCGGCAGTTTGGCTAATTTCTTCTTGGCGGCCATCCCGGAGCAATCCAGACTAATTGGCCAGGACCCAGTATTGGAGACTATTTTTTTTTTCTTTCAAAGAATATAAAAAAAATGGAAAACTATCCTTCTGGGCTCCCGTTTCCTTCTATGTAGTCTGCTGGGC